>JZLH01S0368818.1:17782-35982 GCA_001188425.1 Eucidaris tribuloides
GCAGGGTTATGACTTTGGGGCATAAAGCTTTCAAATAACAAAAAATCCCCAACACTAAACTTGGGCTTTAAGGGATGGTTCGTTACATTTCTCAGTCATGAAACATGTAGGCCTATATTTACAGTTTATTTTTGCGAACCTCTTCACATCTGAACGATTTGTATGCACCACTAGATCTGAAAATATCATAGTGAACGGTTATTGAAGCAAATATGGAGTATGTCGCATTGGCACTTAAACTCAGCTTAATAGGCTATAGGAGCGAAAAAAATAACTACCAGCGGTATTCTTAAAAAGAAACGACTTTGATTTTTAAACCTTTTGAGAAGAAGAAATGGTTATAATGTTTATCTCCTGAATTTGAGTATTGTCGACGGGACTGTTGAACCATTTTTATCTCACCTTGCGTAATATTTTATTTTATATCTTGACCTTAACTTAAATCGATTAACACATGTGACTTTAAAGTATCATCCATTTTACTTTCGGTGTAGTTTTTTTAAGCCTATGATACATCAAAACATACTCTGCCGAAATATTATTATACAATTCCCAGATGAGTGAACGCTGTTGCACAATTCGGCTGCATTTTTCACCGCGTTACCGGCAGAAAGACGTGAACGCAATGTAAATTATATATAGTTCACGGCCTTCTAAAGGGAAGACTCATTGTCAAAAGTGAGAAAGATATTTTAATTCAAATGTACCTTCCAGACAATGACGTCGATGCGTCACGCATAAGAAACAGGAATTTATCATTAAGCAGAATCAAACAGGAAAAAGTACAGCCGCGGTCAGCAGAGACGCTCAAATTTAATTTCCTTAATTTTCACAAACACGGAGTTTGGGTTTTTTACAGGCCTGCATTGGACATCCAAACCTCTTCCACAAACCACCAATGACAAGACTGATAGAGAAGTTATATTTATGCTGACTGATTAAATTCTAATACTAGTAAAACCACAAATTTACTTATCGGTTTAGTTTGCAGCGCACAGAATGCACCGAATTTGAGTGTTTTTTCGTCGTTGACTAAGTTAAACAGACCTAGACATAAATCTAATAACATTCTTGATTTCACTTATATAAATATTTCAGGAACCTAATTTAGCCGTTTGCCTGCTGCGTGCTCGTCTTTTGTCACAATTTTACTACCGAAATGTGTGTGCGTGTGCGTGCGCGTGCGTGTGAATTTGTGTGTGCGCGTGCGAGCGTGAGTGAGTGTGTTTTGCTGATGTCGGGGCCACAGAAAAGCTACATGCTTGTATCATATTAAATTTGATAGAACAATTTTAATCTTGATTTGCTGCAATTAATAGAGGTAGCTAAGTCTTCAAATTGACATTCCTACATATTTTTTTTGACATTCTAGCAAAACTTTTTGTGCCTCACCCCCCCCCCTTCGAAAAATCCTGGCTGCGCCACTGACATGACATACAATGGGTTATAGTCTTAGTGACCGCTAATACATGTAATATCAGATCTGGATGTAGCCGATTATAACATCGCGCCCGGATTAGTGTTTTATTGTCGTTGCTTGCAGCTGACGTATAGTGAGGTGGGGTGCCGCCTGGAGATATAGCGTCGCTTATAAGCGTTACCATGTACATATACAAGACATAAAGGCATAAGGCCACGAATATGCCATTTCCGTCGCAGCTTACCGATTTGCCAGCTTGAAACTAATATCCCGGATAATGCGCGTGTCGAAATATAGCTTTGTTTTATTATTTCGGATCCAGTCGGGCATCGTTAGTGCGACGAGGGGTGTGTGTAGTGTGCTGTGGTCTATATGTGTCTACAACATCCACGAGTTTGCCTACTCATTATAAAATATTATATTAAAGACCAGTGGCGTACCTGGCGTACGTCGTCAGGGGAGGGTTTTTTTTTCTCTTCTTCTTTTTTTGTGCAGCGATCCGCTGCCAGACTCCAAAAGTCCCGCAAGAGCAGAAATAGCTGATGAGCGGGGGAGGGGGAGGGGGGTAGTGACTCATTTTTTTTTGGGGGGGGCTCAAATTTCTAGGGTCACATTTTTCTGCAGGGGGGGGTGGGGGAGGGTCCTTTTGGTACATGGTCCCTTCCCAGATCAGCTGACAAGCAAAAAAAAGTCCCTTCTTCCTCGTCGGGGGAGGGGAGGGGGACTTTGCCCTTCTGCCCCCAGGTACACTAGTGTTTAAGACACTGTTTAGCATAGTGGACGCTCCATAAAAAATGCCAAACTTTGATATCTGACCTACATGATAGTGTTTGAATGGACAAATACCGTATGCAGGGTGGCCCAGAAAGAATGCTACGAGTATGATTGCTAATTTCTTCATCATTATCGGCAAAATGTCATTAATTTTATTTCGTTGCTTAGAACATTCTTTTTCCAATAACATGATACCAAGATCATTGATTTTAAGTAAGGCGTTTTGATTCTAGGGCCATTTTCGGGGGCAATGCAATTTCCTAAATTTGCAAATTTTTCAACACCGGCAGTCATCGGAACGTCGAGATATTCTGGCGTCTCAGCTTGCCATACCGGACAAACCGCAATGACAATGGAGACATAGCTCGCATCGTCTTCCTTATGAAAGCGAGGGCATTCCAGCCCTTTGTCATCGCAGTTTGTCCGGTATGGCAAGCTGAGACGCCAGAATATCTCGACGTTCCGATGACGCCGCTGTTGAAAAATTGGCAAATTTGGGAAATTGCATTGCCTCCGAAAAATGACCCTAGAATCAAAACGCCTTACTCAAAATCAATGATCTTGGTATCATTTTATTGGCAAAAGAATGTTCTAACCAACGAAATAAAAATTAATGACATTGTGCCGATAATGATGAAGAAATTAGCGATCATACTCGTAGCATTCTTTCTGGGCCACCCTGTATAGCACAAAACTATGTACAGATAAATATCGGTACAAGAATTAATGTCCTGGGGACGATAATTTATAGAAACAGCCTATTGGGGAAAACTGGAATGGCCAGTAACTGATTTCTACTTTTTAAAGCAATTAATGATCGTTTTGAACTGCAGATTTTTTCAGGGCTTCATTTTTACACTTCATCAGATATTTACGTTGAAGATCATTAAGATCAGATTTTTAAACGGGAAACGATGTCTTTACCAATGATTCAAGACTTGGTTAAAATTTGTTATAGAAAACATACCTTCTCATATTGATAAAAATGATTTCAGCTCTTCATTGACAAGTATTCCTATAGTAATTCGTCGTGTACGTATACAAAGGCCGTTGACTGTATGTCGTGTGTCTATGCAAAGGCCATTATAATATTCATTATGTATGATACTAGCGGCCTTTGCATAGACACAAGACATGCAAATAACGGCCTTTGCATAGGCACACGAGAAATTATGATTGCGTCACATAGACAATAATGTTCGTTGTCCACGTAGTTGGAGACAAATTTATTCTCTGCGTTTGACAACGTAGGCCTATTACTCGAAACTTATTTCAAAAAAGAATATACTTGTATAATAAAATGTAACCACCCGTTATGACAATTAATGTTGACAGTGACTGTAGCCACGCGGTATAATTTAATATTTCCATTTTTTAGCAATAACGTATGAGTCAGGGTATATGGAGGAGTCCAGCACGCGTCTACTTTTGTCATCGATAACGTATCTGTCTATTACTGATGGGTGACGATTCTAATCTTGGGGTGCCCAGAACAGGGGATTTTGTGAGTTGGGTGTATCTGTATGCTTGTTTCATCGCTCTATACTGATTTGTAAAAGAAGGTTTGTTAGCTCTTTAGTTTTGTTTTTGGAAAACTTTTTTTTCATACAATGACTGACAGCTGTCCAGAGTACCACCTGTTGTAACGCGACACAAGGCAATATACTTAAAAGTGAAGAAGGAAATTTGTATATCAGAAAAGAAATCTGTCTGTACTACAGTCAGTACATTATCAGGCCATCTTCCCGTAAAAGTGGCGCGATTGTGGTTTTAGCTTTTGGTAGATAACTAAAGATATCGCGAGATTGAAACAAGCAACTTGAACAAACCAAACGACATTTGAAAGCTAAGACTATGCCCTTGACATTGATGTAAGCATCATGTCACAAGAGTATTTTCTAAGTGCCTAAGAGGGCGCTTTTCACGTGCACATTTTTTTTAAACGCACTGTATATTACGTTCATGCGTGTTTAATCACTCTGTACTGATTTTTAAAAGAAGGGCTTTTTTTTTGCTTCCTTTTTTTGCTTGAGGACAACGCTTTATTCATACAATGACTGACAGCTGTCTAGAGTGACGCATGTTATAACGTGACACAAAGCAATATACTTAAAAGCCCACTGTCATGACAGAATGGAATAACGCCCTCTTTTGACTAAAGCTATAAAAAAGTGCACTTTTGATACCCACAATGCAACAGAAACAGCCAGGGTGGTGTGGAAAAATACAACATTTGTTTTCCTCCTGCAATGTGTAAGCTATGGCTTTGCAACAGTTCTGTGCTCGTGAATATGTGTGCCTGTATTCCAGAACTACTTCTCATCCTCTCTGTGGTGAGTTGACCCTTGACAGTGGGCCTTGAAGTGTGAAATAGGAAATTTGCAAATCTGAACAGAAATCTGTCAGTTATTTTTAAAAAGTTCACTAAACCCTCATCAATTTTAGATTTTTTTTTATACCTTTGGAGTCTCAGATTATAACAAAAATATTTGATGATCTTATTTTATCAGATTACTCATTCACTATCAAAACCCTCAATAACCTCAAAGACAATTGCCATTACTCATGCACTTAAGATTTGTACATAGAGGGGAAATTAAATTCAAAATATTACAAAACAGAAAACAATTTCCAGTGTCCGGTTCGTGTGGACGTAAGCCAGATTTTTTTGAAAAAAAAATAACAGCAAAAAGACATGTCAAACTTAAGCCATAGGCGCTATAACTCTAATAATTCTCAACATTTGTTTGGGGTATTGTCCTTCATACAAAGGATTTCGGGAAATCGCATGGACACCATGCACGCCCAAATTAGTGAAGTTAATTAAAAGACAATTGGGTTCAGCACAAGCCTTGCCAAATCAAGGCACTATGCACTCTGAGCAAAAGAGTTCTCAAAGGTTTCCCAGTATTATCTCATGCACTCTTTTTTTTTAGCACCTAAAAAAGGTGGATCGAGAATCGTTTCAACGATAAAATGTTGCTAGCAAACACTTGGAAAATGGTATCGCTGAAATGCTATATTATGACGTGGTTCTAAAGCAACCCTTTTTTTCTTAACCTGAGGTCAATGGAGAATGCGTGTTTAATTGAAATTGAATTTTCTCGAACGGGTTAAAGTGTATTGGTAATTAGTTTTTGCTTTAAGAGATTAAACATAAAAAACTCGTCCACAACCTCGTCGTCACGCCATCGTGACTAGGCTTATAGTCTGTTGAACGTATCTGGTTTGCGGTGGACTGATAAAAATAAACTTCTAAATTAACACGCAGACGTTTCGTGACGAGAAGAATATACGGAATCGATTGATACTACCTGTAACGTACATGGCCGTAGCCGCGCGAGGGGGGGGGGTCAGGATGAGTTCGCCCCTCCCCCCCCCCGTAAATTGCCAAAATTCCACTTTCCATTCGCTTCGATTTGTTAGATTATTGAATTAGTTTGATCAGCAAATGTGGGTCTTGACCTCACCCGGAAAAAAAGTGCCAACGGTCTTGTTATGACGTAGCAGGGTTGCCAGGATTTCCGATTTTCAAAGCGGCAAATTACGCGCCAAATTCAGTGGAAAAAAAAGCCAAATGCCCATTTGATGCATTTTATGGGCAGCATAGCCTAGATGTGGTTAGAAATAACGTTGCAATCAATTTATGAAACCTTTGTAACCTCGGCACCCCCGGCGCAGCACTCAAATTTTCGGCTATGCTGCGCCGGGATGCCGCGGTCTACCCGCAGCCAGATTTTGCACGTGAAGTAGGCCTACATGCGCACCGCTACTTTAGGATCCTTGTGGCACCTATTTCACTGAAAATCCTTCTCAGGTGTGCCATTGTAAAACGCGAAA
The DNA here is from genome assembly GCA_001188425.1 of Eucidaris tribuloides. Lineage (NCBI taxonomy): Eukaryota > Metazoa > Echinodermata > Echinoidea > Cidaroida > Cidaridae > Eucidaris > Eucidaris tribuloides. The sequence continues at coordinate 23,817 of JZLH01S0368818.1, forward strand.
AACCCGCCAAAAAGTCGTTTGGCGTGCACTTTGAATTCTTCAATGCCAAACGACATTACAAAAAAACCCGCCAAATGTTGTGGTTTGGGCGTTAAAAAAACCAAACCGGCAACCCTCTAACGTTTGAACATTGATAGAACGATTCACACACACTCAGCACGACATAAAATTAACGTGACATAAATGACGTATCGTCATTATCCTTGAAATTAGGGAAAACCCTGAAAATGATGACTTCTAAAAATGGTTGTAATAAGGTCATGACTTGAGTCAACTTGGGACGGTGCCATGATCAAGTCACTGATGTATAGACATGCCACATTTTGAGAAAGCGTCAATCATTCTTGATCTCGAATGAAGTCGCAGTTTGCGATCGTAATTATTTTTCTTTTTTTTCTTAATTAAGGTACAAAATGAGACAAAAGGGCATTTTATCGTCTTATAAAAATAAATAAAAATCTATAATCCGCATATGGTATAATTTGTTTTACTCTCTAAAATACTTTATACCTGTATGGATTTGTCATATTTTCTACGTCTCTCTCTAATTGGTTTATATCACGTCGTTTCGTCACCTTCTTGAATGTAATCGTTTCTCATTTTGTTTTTGGATATTTTCGACTTGACATTTGTTTAAGAGAGATATAAAACCGTGTTCTTCGTGTCATTCACCATTCGAACTGCTCGTGAGTGCATGTGTTTGTGTGTTTGTTGTCCAGTTGCCCTGTCCGACGATATCGCGGGAACTTGCGTCACTGCTGCATGAGTGGCGAACCTCTAGTAATTAATGGCGTAAAGACCCTCAGGGGCCAGAGAAAGTGAGAGATAAATCTATGAATACAGATACTGCAGACTGTGATGAACACTCTCATTACTATAGATTCTCTATTTTGAACAACAAACAGGTGTTGTTAAGCATTTTTTTGTATTTATATTTTTCTAACCAAGCACTGAAAATCTTTGTAAAATTTGTCGTGGAAATAGCGTCTGACACCACAAGAATATACTTGAAAAGTGTTATCTCTCAATGCCCCCTATAGTAATGAAGTGACAAAATGAAAATTTTAACTCAGATTTTCTTTATTTTCCTTGAATCAAGTTGCAAACTATTCAATCACAAACATCATTACTGCTCCAAATTTGATAATTACATATATTCTGTCATTGTAATTTGTCATTTAAAATTTGCAACAATCTTACTTCGTTTAAAGACCCCGACGATGTTGCGCATAGTATGCTACTACCTTAAAGTGTTCGTAGGATAACAGCGTTGAGCTTTCTCCTGTGTTTTTTTTTCGAACGTCAAACAGAATGGAGCTAGATAATGATAATAATAGTTGTAATGGTAGTAATAAAGGAAATTTATATTGAGCAGATAATATAATATACTCTACTGCGCATTTCAATATAATTATTTTGTATTACATGTAATAAACACAATTCAGGTTAAATTCCAATAAACAAATGTGTTTTTAACTTGTTCTTAAACTCTTTTACGGAACGTGACTGTCTCCCAAACAATGGAAGATTATATCATAGTTTAGGGCAGCATTAGCAATGCCTTTTCACCAAGGGTAACCTTTGATTTTCTTGATGGATGCTTCAGTAGTGTGTTATACTTCGGAGGCGGTAGTGCATTTGAGTAGATGATTTTAATTGTAAAAGTTAAAATGATAGATGTACGTGGTTTAGTTACTATTAGTACAAACTGTACAGTTTAGTTTCCACATTATGCACAGTAGTAAAGCAGCAAAGTGAACGATACTTTGCTTCAATTAAAACCCGACCTTTGCAAGGGCGATGAGGTTATTGAGGATGTATATTTTTACAATATAGATCCACGTCGCTATCCATGAAGTACATTATCATCGTTATCCCGCGATTTATCAGAGACTGAATTTCACGTGGAACACAGGAAGTCTGCTAATTAGTGGCAACACTTAATAATAGACACGTTTAGTTTTAAAACGTTTAATCACGTCCGTGTCGTCCCTATAGCAGAGACGTCGATCGGGGTTGGGGGGGGGGACGGGCAGGGGGCAGTTGCCCCACCAACGAAAATATGGGGGGGAATGTCGTTTTGCCCCCAATAATTTTGACAACTTGAAAAAAAAATAATCATAAAACGTGATGCAAGATATGTTTAAAAAGCAGTGCAAGGCTCTACAAAACTAAAGCACAAGTATAGTATTGGGCGATCAGACAAAGGTTTTGTCAATCTTTCACAAAGTATTCTATTGTCACCCAAGACATCAGGAAACAACATCGAACCTGCTAAAAATTGTTTATAGTGATAACTTACGATATTTAAATTAAAGGAAAACATCTAGTGGTAATATGTACATTACCTATGGGAAATGCCCCCCCCCCCGACATTTTACATTTTGAGTAATTTCGCAAAAATGGGAGGGTTTCAGAGCGAGCAATTTTCAAGGCATTGGTGTATCTTAAAATATAGTTGCAAAGAATTTAATTTTTTACCATCTACCAAAACTATACCTTGGCTTTAAACTTAACATAAAATACTGCACTCTAAATACTGAAATGTTATTTCAACATGGAAAAGGGCCGAAGAGAGACCACACTTTCTAAAAGCTCCATTAAATTTTTATTCAGTTGCATTCAACATATATACAGCATGTTAAACTGTTAAATGCAACAATTAGAAAGTGTGGTCACTCCTCGGCCCTTTTAAATGTTGATTTAACATTTGAGTTTCTAGAGTGTACTAAACATAGACAATGTTCAATTTTGCCGTGCGCTTTGCGTGCCGAAAATTTTGACCTTTTCTTACTCCTGCGCCCACCCTATCCGAAAAAATAATCGACGCCCCTGGTAGACACCGCATGGTACAAGTATCGGGATATTCATATCGATTAAAAAAACCCTGACAGGTATAGGGTTTCCACTATATTCTTTATACCCTGGAAGTAGCGGGCCCGGAGGTGACCCCTCACGTATCTAGAGTCACCACAGGAGACGGTGATTCACAACTCTGAGTCATGACCGATTAAAGAAATTTGGCCAAAAATCAACGATTATACCCGTCCCGCCATGAAGACAACTCAAGCTATACTTGTAGGCAAAGACTGCACATCTCCATGTATTGTTGCTAAAATGGGCGACGAAAAGTTTGGAATAGAGAATGGGTTGGTTGTTCACAAACAATGGTTGCACCTCCATTGTCCATCTGAATGTTTCGCCGCGCCTGTTCCTAAACTCTCTAAAAGTGGAACTTACCTTCCAGCTCCGGAGGTAGAGGTCCAAAGTTCTGTAGTAGATTGAATATTCAATAACCCAAACGTCGTCGGTGTTGCTTTATTCATGAATGAGTACTCGTGACCTTGATAAAGACTCCATTCTTAACGACTCTGTAAGCCTTTCAATAACACTGCAGTAAGAAAGGCAACGGTATCTGTCCAAATGAGTCTTTGCCACCCTCTTTTCTTTTCCTTCTTTCATTCCAATAGTTTTCTCCAGATTTTCTATTCCTCCTTGTTATGTGACCAAATCACCGAAGCTTTTGCTTCACCACTGTGTTAAAAGAGCAGGTTAGTTGTAAAAAAGCGGGTTGTATCTTTCAACCAATTTTGATGGGCAGGTTTCTCTGTAGAGCAATACAAGGAATACAAGTAAATCGTATAACTTTGGACGTTCAATGAGGAAATTAAAGGTTGTATGTGTGATATCCCTTCCGGGCGCTTGAAGAGGATACAAAAAATGTTTCAAAGAGCCAGTCAATTTGGTAAAGGCTTTTACTTTGGTTGGGGGGGGGGGGAGGTAGACAAACTTTCACGGATCACCAATTGCACGGACAACCCTACCTTCAACTGCCAGGACACTGACCATCAGGTTGGACGCGCTGCTAATCATAATCTCCCGGTCACATCTCCCTCGCGTTTTACAAGGTTACAAGGGTAAAACGCGTGACACATGATCCGGTGACATTTGCTTCTTAATTCATGCTAATTCTGAACCTAAATCCAACCCTGACCCTAAACTTTATCTGAATTCTAAATCTGTTCCTGACCCTAACCTATATCATTACCGGAGCGTCTTGTTGTTTCCGAAGCATATTGGTCGTGACACCAAAAGAGAGATGTCCTGATACACAAACAACTTAAAATATCGAAATAACAAAATGTGATCCCAAGTGCACCAGGCGGTGGTTGGAAATGGCGGGCACAATGCCATTATGTTGGGCACAAATTGTCGCCAGCGACAATTTGTGCCGCAACTCACCATTCATCACTTAACAGGTTTAGTGAAAGTTGCAATGAAGACAAAGGATGTGACAGTCAAAGCTGGAAATTCGAAGTCTCTGCATGTATATCTCAACTTTCAAGCTATTTAACATTGGTATGTGGAAGCCCCATATAGAAAAGTGTCAAACATTGATTTCTGACCGTTGGATAAACATCGGCACATGGATTAATGTCCTGTGGACAAAATTGTATAACACAGCAGTGTATGGAGGAAAACTGGAGTGATCGCACATCGATTTTCACTTTTTAAAAGACACTTTATAATTGTTTTGAACTTCATTTATCAGGGCTTCGGTTTTATACCTTATCAGAGAGACAAGTAGCCTGAATGATCATGTAGCTCAGATTTTTGTTTAAACTGGAAACATTGCTAAAAGATGACTTTAAAGTATATGTGGCAACATGCCAAAAAGTGTCATGTTCTGGACAACGACAACTGACATATTCGAACTGTAGCCTCCTAATTAGGTTATGAAGTTGATATCATACTCAATGATTTTTTTCTTCTAGCAGCTGTAGCACAGTTGTTGGCACCGAGACATGTATCTCATTTTCTAATTTTAGAGAGAGAAAAATCAGCCGAGAGTAAAAATAGTAATGGTGGTGCTCAGTTCTGTTGAATGGAATTATGTTGATATTGTTCCAAGGCAAGTGCTGAATTTGATGTCCACTATATCCCTCGTTTTGATTAGCCTCCCAGTCAAATTCAAAATATATAGCAATGAAAAATTCGACTCAAAGTGTTGCAAATGCTACGGAACTTAACTGTTAAGACGCGACAGAAGTATGAATATTGTGTGTATTGTGTAGTGCATATCTGTTACTTCGAATCGTTCTGTTTGAGTTAAATTGAACTTGTAGAAAACATACACCAAACACTTGTATGTTTTCTGACTCTGTCATGAATCGTGATTTCTTTATACAGGGTGGCCCAGAAAGAATGCTACGAGTATGATCGCTAATTTCTTCATCATTATCGGCAAAATATCATTAATATTTTGATTTCGTTAATTAGAACATTCTTTTTCCAATAACATGATACCAAGATCATTGATTTTGAGTAAGGCGTTTTGATTTTAGGGCCATTTTTTTCGGAGGCAATGCAATTTCCCAAATTTGCCAATTTTTCATCAGCGGCGGTCATCAGAACGTCGAGATATTCTGGCATCCCAGCTTGCCATACCGGACAAACCGCGATGACAAAAGGGCTGGAATGCCCTCGCTTTCATAAGGAAGACGATACGGGCTATGTCTCCACTGTCATCGCGGTATGGCAAGCTGAGACGCCAGAATATCTCGACGTTCCGATGACGCCGCTGTTGAAAAATTGGCAAATTTGGGAAATTGCATTGCCTCCGAAAAATGGCCCTAGAATCAAAACGCCTTACTCAAAATCAATGATCTTGGTATCATGTTATTGGGAAAAGAATGTTCTAACCAACGAAATAAAAATCAATGACATTTTGCCGATAATGATGAAGAAATTAGCGATCATACTCGTAGCATTCTTTCTGGGCCACCCTGTATAGTGTTTATTGCCCAAATTGTATGGACGATAATATCATGACGTTTTAGCACGTTTTGACAGAGATTACATAATGTTTGCATTCCCATGGTGAGAATTAACGAGGCTATCTGTAATCATAATCATAATCAATCACTGTAAGCAACCGCAAAACCACGCGATTAGCCCATCGTTACATCAAAAAATTAACAAAAAGATCTTGCAGATTTGATTTTAAAATGTCAAGAAATATTGACTCTGAAACATGAGAAGGAAAGCGAACATTTACTTCCTTCGCATCCAGGGAACTCGCTGGGGCTGATACAGGGTGTCAGCTGTAAGAGCGTCGCTGCTGTTTTCGTGTAATTTCTAATATGGAACTCGCTGAGTAATTCTATAAGTTACGCAGACTTACGAAACTTCCGTGCTGCCCCTCCCCCAACTTCCCCACCCCAAGTGGAAAGCTTAAAGGTTAGTGACATGATTGGGAACACTTGAAAAATGCCTCAAGAACCAAATGAGTTGAAATATATAGGCCTACCAAGTATACACCAGATGGAGTAGATATCCCAACGGGAAGGATTTGTCTCTAATTTGTTTACTATGAGGAGAATCAAGCATGAACATACTAGTATTTTAATTCTCTCGAGCCCTGATAGAAATATAACCCATAGAGAGCTACATAACAGGTTTGTCTGCCACGGGGATATTGACATTAATTGTTAATTAGAATGAGTCAACGTTTGACTACAATATTTTCACAGCAGAATCCTTGTATAGTGTACTTGATTCTAGAATAGTTTCAGCCCAAGTTGAGGAGTACCCCCAACCATCATTTACCTTTAAAGCCCCGGCCGCGCAGAATGTACACGTATGCTTTATACGGTGGCGGAAATAATTCACAGTTACGGCTTTATGGAACTGTGCGGCGAAGGAAGTGTGCGGCATCACGCGCGACTGTCGGTATTGGTTGCCAATAAAGTAAACCCCCTGAAAAAGACCCATGACTGTTTAGGCCACGTGTAACCTTATGACTTGTCGCAATTATGGAAAGTTACAGGAATAACAAAATGAGAAGGTACAGACGGGGGAATTCTCCCATGAATATAATGTAATTTGTTCACGCGTCTATTGCTGAAAATTGATATCAACACGCGATATTTAAAGCGGTTATAAAAGTACCGTAAGTAGTAAGCCTCTGTTATTTTATCGTTTAAAATAGGATTTAAACTCGACAGCGATGAGTTCAAAGAGTATTTTGAGCAATTCCAGAAAGTATTGTGAAAATGTCAACAGACGAAACAACTCACAGAAAATAAATGGCCACTCCCCCGTAGAACAAGGTGTCAGGTGTAGCAATAAACGCTGCCTCCTTATAACAACGCAAACACATACTGTTGTCCTCAGGTGTGACAAGCAGGTCAAGAACCGACGTTTGGAGATATGGAGTTGTTTGTCAATTGACACTCGCAAAATTTCACGTAAAATGAGGAATTGATAGTTTTTGTAAATATTCATGATAATGATGAGTTATTCAGATTGCAAGTGCGACTTTACAGAGTAAATATATTATGTTCACCATCTGTCTCTAAGTAATATTAGAGTTGACATGCGTGAACTTCAGATATTTTCGTGAAGAAAAATATCGACACCAGTTACATTTCATCCCTTTTAGGAAAAATATGACTCATTGACCCCCCCCCCCCTTTGGCGTTTAACTTGACCTTTAAGTTATAATTAACATCCCCTCCTGTCAGTGTCAAGTTCACAGAAAGAAACGCAACATTTGTGATTTACGTTGTCAAAATCTAAACCATATATGGTAAATGGTTATTCACAAACAACATCCTTAATTGTGTGAATGTACACAGGTCAGCTGCCCAGCGCAAAACCGCGGCTATGTTTGTCCCTAGGGGTGCGGATAGGGTTGCCGATGTCGTATTGTGGGGTGGGATAGCGAGATGTCATGTTTCTATATAATCATCCCAAGCACACGGACCCAAAGTCTAAATGTGCTAAATTGTACATTTTAAGAGAAGATTTACCAACAAAACGTGATATCTGTATAATGTGATTTATTTGGGTGACGAAACCTCTTACGAGTCAAGAAAATTTCCGGTTCCAAGTCTACACCCTCTTCCGGCGATCACGCTATAAATTTGTAGTAGAAAATGATGGGACAAAAAGACACGACTGGATGGTGTGGGGTAGAGACATGTGTCCTATAACTTACAGTCATGATGATCAAACGAAAACATAAATGTGCTAAATTTTATGCTATAAGAGGAGATTTATCCAAAAACGTGATATCTGCATGATGCGATTTATTTTGGGTGACGAAACTTCTTACGAGTCAAGAAAACTTTCGGTTCCAAGTCTGCACGCTTTTCTGGCGATCACGCTATAAATTTGAAGTTATTGAACATGATGCAACAAATGGTCACGTCAGGTTTGTTAGCAGTAAAAAAAAATGTCGTGTTCTATGAATTACAGTCATGATAACCAAACAGATCAAAGTGTAAATATGCTAACTTTTACACTTTAAGAGTAGATTTACACAGAAAATGTGATTTTTGTAAAATTGAAGATGACGAAATTTTTTACGGATCAAGAAAACGTCCTGTTTCATCTCACGCGCTTCCATCGAACATGATATACATTTGGAGTTATTGAACGTGGTGCGACAAAAAGACACGACAGTTTGGGGTGGGGTAGAGAGATATCGTGTTCTATGAATTACAGTCATGATAATCAAATAGACCAAAAGTGTAGATATGCTAAATTGTACATTTAAAGAAAAACTTTACACGGAAGACGTGATTTTTGTAATTGACATGAGATGCGATTTATTTGGATGACAAAACCTCCTACAAGTCAAAAAAAAATTCCGGTTCTGACTCACACACTTCTGGTGATCATGCTTTAAACTAACTTTTGAATATTTGACGTGATGCGATGCTAAATGCGACATGAAAATAATCGATGTAAGGATTCCGTGTGCAACGTAGGATCGTGTATTCTTAATATAGAAGAGTTATTGCATTACCGTTAAATTGATTATCAACTAAGATGTATATATTAAATGACATACGACCACTCTTCCTCCATGTCATTTTGCACAAGTTTTCTTCTCTTCCTTCTCCTCTTTCTTCACGTTTTGGTTGTTGTTGTGGTTGTTGTTGTTGTTGTTGTTCTTCTTCTTCTCCTTCTTCTTCTTTTTCTTCTTCTTCTTCTTCTTTTTCTTCTTCTTCTTCTTCTTCTTCTACTTCTTCTTCTCCTCCTTCTGCTCCTCCTCCTCCTCCTCTTGGTACCTTTATTTGATGCTTGATTTAATTACATAATCTTCATGATCCTGTCATATTATGTATACATTAATGGAAAAGGTTATAATCACATGAATATTTAGGCCAATATACCTCTCATATAATTTTTCTTACAATATGTTTACGACGCTGTATGTCTTTTAAGTCTATCTAAAGTTAGCCCTCTTTCCTGTTCAAATTATACGGGTCCGCCCTTCTTCCGACAAGAACGAGGGCACTTAGATTCTTGACATGTAAATGCCTGAGAGATGGAGAAGCGGAGAGGCTCTCCCCACTGGAGGTCATATATGATTTGAAGCACTAACACCTTTTCCATTTCAATAATATAAAAGTCGTATCAAGATTTTCCTGCAGGCACTTTAACTCATAATTGTGTCTGACTGTGAACCTAACCGAATATAGGAAGCCAATATATTTCTTCCTTGATCTTTTATTTCCTTACATAAGGTCCGTATAAGCAATAGATTTAATATTTAGGAAACATAAATCTTCTCATATAAGACAGCAGAAACTGCAAACCCTCCGCTTTGGCGGCAGATCTACAGGCAAGTAATAAATCGAACACAATACGTTGGTAAAGTGTGACGCAGCTAAAATGATTAAAGTATTGGCATTAAACTACATACCTTAAAAATAACTGGACCAAATAAACAATAAATGTATTGGTGGAACTGATTATACATATAAAATGACTGACACAATAGACAATAAGTTTTGGTTGCAAGTGTCACACAACAAGACCGTTGTCAGAATAACGACGTTTTCACACTGAAGGATTCAACAAGGACAGGATATTGATCCCCATATAGATAAATCCGGGTGACGCCACCCATTATTTGTCATTTTTAATCGTCTCAAACGAGAATGACAGAAGGTAATCTTCTGTACATGAAAAGAGAGTACAAGTGCAAAATGAGTGTTTTTTACTCTTTTGTAGAGGCAGACCAAACAAAATTGTATTTAAAAATATTCATATAAAATCGTTTAATTTGATACTATACATAGTGCCAGTTCAGGATGAAAAAAAGCCGATTCATGATGAAACGTCAGACTGTATACTAGTATCGTACTACAAAGGAATTAAATTCAGTAGAGAATTTGGAAATAAATGACATAGTGAAAATCTGCAAGCCATGAGATTAAGCTTAAAGTACCAGTAACTTCAATTTTCTTTTTTTCATTGTATTTGATTTCATTTTACATTTTTTTTTTTGTCTGGCAAAGATTTTCAGTTGCAGCTGATATTAGGGGTTAAGTTTTCACTTGTAACAATTCATGTAGAAGCAGCTGACATTGTGATATTCTGTTCATAATAAAAAGATATATACTGCTCCCTTTAAAGAAAGATTTCAGGATTTGCAAGTCATCCAACTCCCTTTATTATGATCAGCCAAATGGTAGTATAGTACTTACAAATGGTGTGTTGAAGTTTTGAGATCTACACATCACAAACTTAATTGTTTTATGAGAAAAATAATAACGATGTGCTAGCAGACTGTTCTTCTTTCTGTGAGTTTAAAATTTTGCTCAAATTGTTAGAACACGGTTTATGTTGTACGTCAGCATAAGGCAGTGGTCAAGCGGTGGAACTCTGGCGTGACCGTTCGCTAGCAAGCCATTAGACAATTTTGGAAACTAAGGGAATGTCCTCGTCACCTGCAAACTTCTGAAAATTTAACCCCGTCCAGATTTCATTAAAAAATGATTTATACCCAAAAGTTCCAATGACAATGTTTATTTATACTAATCTCAACATAGTGAGAACGATTTGAGGCTGATTCAATTTATTTTTGCCGGTTTTCTGGCGTCAAACCCCGTACCTATCTTTAATATAATTATATACATAATATATTTTATATTATATTTTTTCCCGATTATGATATTGATGTTAAACTATCATATTTTCCAATCGATTTTGACAGGTCTGGTAATCAACCCAGAAGGATTCACTGACCGCACTTTATCACACCCGCACGCCACGAATCCAGCCACCAACTCCAGCCACACCACACCACCATCCGTCATCGAAACGTACATCCCATAATCACCAGCAACGGCACAAACCGGCCAAACCGACCAATCAGCAAACGGTCCTAATGGCTCAACAGAAGCTATGGACACAAGGCACTCATCCCCGCAAATAAATCCGAAAATGTGGAAAATGTGGTTATTGATCTACAGGGGATGACGACGAGACAGTTGAAACAAAATCTGCTACCGTGCACCAAGTGCAGTTCGCATTCGCCGGTGACGCCGTGATCAGCGGAATCACACACTAAAGTACAACCAGTTAACCACCAGCCGAACGTATAACAATCCATTAAATTGGTACAGTGTCTGAAAGAAGCTTTTAGTTAACAGACACGTTGAATGTGATTTCTTTCACACATTGACAAACCTTCAATGTATATTTCTTGTGTGGTGCAGGGTTACTAGGGCATAAGGTTAGTGACATGATGGAACACTTGAAATATGCCTCAAGAACCAAATGAGTTAAAAAATTATACCAACTATACACCAGCTGGAATGGACTCCTAGCTGGCTGATTTGTCTCTAATGTGTGTTTACTTAAGGAGAATCAAGCATGTACACACTGTATTTTAATTTTATTTGGGCACCGGAATAAAAAACAGGACCCATAAGAGCCACACAGTAAGGTTTGGGCCCTGCCATGAAGGAAATATTGACCATTAGTTACTTTAGAATGAGTCAACGTTTTGACTACAAGAATTTTCACAGGAGAATCTTGCATAGTTTAACTTGATTCTAAAGAGTAGTTTTCGGCCCAAGTTGAGGACTACCCACCCCCCAATCAAAAAAATTGTTTCCCCCCAAAAATTTTTTAACCTTTTTTTTTTTTTTAAACTTGATTGACCGTCGCCTAGGCTTTCTTAGGCGGTTATCATCTTTTTCCTGGTTTCCAATGATGTCACCCATTTTCGTCTACAGGCAAAGCACACCAGTAAAGCAAATCAAGTTTGTTTCCAACTGATAAGATTTCTCATCAAGTTGAATCACATTTTGCTTCACTTGCAAGAGAAATAGCATTAAATTTGTAGTACCATATTTGAATT
>JZLH01S0368829.1:8129-34199 GCA_001188425.1 Eucidaris tribuloides
GATCGTTATTGGATAAATCCGCTCACCACAAACATGACCAACTCCCATACGGCGACGTTGAGACGGATGTCCTTTCAATGTATTTGGATGACTCGGCTCGCTATTAACTCACTACTAATGCGGATTTGTACGATGACTTGGGTCCGTTTTTATATGTTTACCGGTGGAGTTTATCTCTCCTTTATCCCCTAATAGGCACATTACTAAGAGAATGTAGTATATTTTTATTTTTGTAACTGTACACTTTCTTCCCCAGGCTTGCAACAGCGATTTCTATATCTCCTCACCCTCGTAGCTGCATGTTAGAACGTTCACTGTGGCAAAATTATCAAGCAGATGGACCAATAACTCATCTGAGAATAACGAGCGAATTAATTATCGCAATATCTCATTAACGGGGATCTGTATCTGATATAATCAATTGTGGCTTTAAAAATCTCAGATATTACCTTGTAGATCTAACTGTGACAAAAGATGGGAAAAAGCCATCTCCCTGACCTGAACTTGAAGCCACTTTCGCCACATCTCGAATATATGATTGAAGGAATAGTGTTTTGAAAAAGTATCTTCTATGCATAATCAAAACAGTATTTCTTCACATACCACGAGACAATCGAACGGATGCGGCAGTGAACAAACAACAAACTTAAAGAATGAATCAAACGAATGACAGAAAACAGCTCGACACTTAGATACCCGCTCTACAAAATTACATTTATCAAATCGTCTGTCTTACATTGTATATCTAGCATTTTGATGAGGGTCCTCGGCGTAAAACCACCAAAACAAATTGTTTATATTTCATGAAATAAAGACTTAAGACAAGCAAACGCGTTCGATGACACTGTATAGGGAAGTTAAGTTACTCGAAGGAAAACTTTCAATGTTTATGTCCTTATTCAATAAAACCAAGTAGTGTTTAGAGAAATCTTGCAACGCCAAAACTTCAAACGTTAGAACTTACCACACTCATACAGCCAACATATCTCAAGCGATTGTAAAGACATTTTTTACTGTACATCTATGTTCTCGTAGAACAAACCTCAAGAGCGTGTTTCAGATACGTTACCTCATTACTTTATTTGTTTGAACGCACTTGACCTTCTTACTCGAGCAGATAAACCAAGTATTGAAGCCCTTTTCATATCTCCTTACAAAGAAGATCTCTTCATTAACAAATTTAATCCATAATAACATTCAGCGCAGCAGCTCTATCATGTTTGCAGGGAATAACCCGTTCACGAAAAATAATTTCGTGAGTGATTATCCGTCGTTGCATCTTCGAGGGAATTACGTTACAAATTGGAGTAATTAGTCATCGCATAGGTACACCTATTAACAGTTCATTTGTGTTTGTCATATGAGGAAACACGGCGATACTTGCAACGTTGTGAGTATAAGAACTACTGATGTCGAATTGTAAATAATGAAACAGAACAAGAAAATTACAAGAAATTTTTGTATGAATTCTACCCATAAATGCTAGAACCGTACTTTTAGAGTAGTCTCTTATCAGCTTAGCAGTCACATAAGCCCTCCAAATAGCGCTATGTCGTTTTCACCTGATGGCACCCTGTTCTGCCAATTTATTCCATTCCACTTCTCAAATCTCTCTTGACTTGATTGTCAATCCATTTCATAACGCTTCTTCATCTACCCCTCTTGGCCAATCTCACCCTCACCCCCTGCCCAACCAAACCTTTCACCAATGCCTTTTCCAATGACTTCGGTATTATGTATCATCTTTTCCTTCTTTTACACTCACAGGGCCCGTCCTCTTCAGGTAATTCGATCGCTTTCTCTCACCCTAACCATTTGGTTCCTGTCTTTCCAGTCAATCTATTCAAACACTCTTCCTCACTTCTCCATTTAGCCACAAGTTCAACATACTGTATCATTTAGTGAATAGCATGGACAGAACACTCCTAAAAATGAGAAGGGCTTGTCCAAACGGTATAATCATAAGATTAAGTCAACTCGTGAGCCGACCAAAAATCAACATAAATGCTCATAGAAATGAACAATGGTTTAGTCGTGTTAATAAAAGAATTGTATGATCATAACACATTCAAAGAACTATTCCTGGTCCAATCGTTACTGCCTGCATACTTATTACCTGCCAAAACCGACGCCTGCCTGCTGAGAATATAATTCCCATGTAGCATCGTAGAGAATTCGCAGAGTCGAGTGTTTGTCGTGATGAGGGACATCGGTCCCAGACTTCAGAGCTCGCAGAGCCTTTTCTCTGTTGTGGTGATGACCATTCGTCCGAACTTTATGTGAATTGCACTATGAGACCGGCAAGATGATTGGTACTAACGTAGAGGGAAGCGGCTGTTCACTTTAAAGGAGTGGTCTTCCATTATGCAAATATCTCCGCAAAGACCAGAAAAAAATAATTCATCTTAGCTATTGATGAGGACTGTTTGAAAATCTTGGGCGGTCAGTAATGACCTAAAAATTTGAAAAATGTCGAAAGAAGACAATGGGTTTTGTGTACGTATCTATGGTAGCATTTTTTCTCACGAGAAAAAATTTAAATCAGAGTTCTAACGGTCACTATAATTCCACTAAAAACTGGTTTCTAGTCCTACTATTTGCTAAAGTCCCAGATGGCATTTTACTTCTAATGCCATGTCTGTAATTCTATTACACCATCAGTTACAAAATTTTAGGCATGCCAAAAGAGATTCCTGACCTTAACAGTGCCCAAGTGACTGATTGGGAAGAATTAAAAATATGCCTCTTAAACAAAACTGCCTTAGAATAAATATACACAGTACTACACACCACTTGCCAGTATATCTCCTGGCTGGAGATCTCTGTCTTTAAATTTGTTTACTTAATAGGATTCAACGCATGGGTCATACCAGTAAATTGAAACTTTACTCTCTATGCCCCTGATAAGAAAAATTAATATCCATAGAAGGATACATATGACAATTTATCTTGTCACAGCATATGGATTTTTATTTTAAAATGAAGTCAACTTTTGACTCACAATCAAAATTTCTCCTCTGCTCGCATTTTCAACTTTCGATTCAAGTTGGGTTATTACCACCCATCACATCTACTCAAATCGTCATCCTATCCTCCTACAGCCTCCTTCCTTCCTCCTTCTGCTCGCCTCCTCCTCCTCCCTTCCTTACATCCTCCTCTATACCTTCCGGTCCTCCAACCTCACTCACTACTTGATGTTTAAACTTACATCATTATTCATCCTATGACGCCATCAACTCCACTTCCTACTCCTCATTCGTCGTACGTCAATCATACACCATTCATCATCATCTCGCATCTTATCACTTCGGAGAACATATACCATCTTTCAATCATATATTCATAACGTGATCTTAACCGGTCATTCATTTTTGCCATCAAAATCACTTCCTCGCTCATCAACATCTTCATATCTATATCATCCTATCAATTTCATTCATCGATTCACATCATCATCATCATCATCATCATCGATCGTCGTCGTCATTTTAACTCGTGTAAAAGGGATCACTGAGCACTTGTACTATGGAAGCAATTAAAAGTGATGATTCACCTACTAGCTTCCCCAACCAAAATACTTAACACACCAGTAAAAACTTAACATTTGCTTTTTATTTCCTAAGTAAATTGTAATACTTAATTATTCTAAGAAGCAAATTACAAAGAACACATATGCTCTACATCTGCCCATGAATATGCAGCGTTCGAATACACTATCTTCAGCAAATGTTTTTGTTTGCTATCTTTATAATTTTTAAAAATCACCACCAGAAACCCACCTCGATCTGCGGGAAGACATTTATCGTTAATATTTGAATTGTATGGATTGTTCTGCGGTTGTAGTCTACCTGTTGCTTATCTTATTCTGTCGAATTTAGTGTTCAATACCAAATCTGCCAAAACTTGTCAACATTGCACTAGACAGAGTGGCGGCACAAATCAACAACAAGCACAAAAACACACCCCGTTCTGTTCGTAGCCACATGATCCCCCACTTTCCCATTGTCCACTATCGATTCATCATTCCTTTTCTAACGCCTCACCAGAAACATTAATATCTCTCTTGTGTTTTTTCTCAGATTGTTTTCATATTTTCGAATCACAATTTCACCGATCATGGTTTAGTTCCAGCCTTCTCCGACCCAGTCAGTATACCCACAACCTGCTAACCGCCGGTTCAGATAGGCCAAGGTGAGCGGCCCACGCTGGTTAGACTGCGACAACCGAGACCGATAGACCACGGCTTCTCAAGTATGTGGTGCCGTAAGTGACCAAAATCAAACCTCGTGCGGAAATAATCTGGCAGATCACGGCGATAGTGGCTAGTTCTAATTGAAGAGGTCCCAAATGGAAACTACATCGAATCAGACATGATACACAGGGGGCGGATACTATACGGCGGACTTACTTGAATGTCTTCTGGACAACCAATCAAAGCGAATGCCTGAAACCTAACGTCTTAGCACGGCGTAGCTCTTACCAATTGATTCAATCATTAATCCGTTTAATCTAGAAAATGCAACGGGCATTAAAGTATTAGACCATTAACAGAAATTAGCTATCCCATTCAACTTGACCACTTTAAGAATGAGGTCCATACCCACAAGATTTTCTCCCGACGTTTCTTCCGTCAAATCGATAAGAGATATTTCCACAATAACTTGAGGTGCATTTCCCACTTACAGCAAACTTCGCGAAAGTTTCACCTTTCCCGAAGATCTGACTAATCGCGAACGTTTGTAATGTAAACACAAACCTTACGCGAAAACTTCAGCTGCGAAACTTAAATACTCTGGCGAAACCTTCCCACATAAACTACGTAAGCAGAAATTTCCCGAAACACAGAGAAATCTCCCGACGACATTTGATGTTCAATACGAACTATCGGGAAGTTTATATCCCGTTGAGCTCAGTACGCATTTCCGGTGTGGCGTGACATAAAATGCCACTTGTACACCAAACATGGAGTTTGTATACGTATAATAGACTTGATATAACCATGTAGACTCAGACTAATTAACGTTGCGTTACGTTACGCAAGCCAACATAGTCCAAACTCATTCAATTTATATGTGTGAGACTTTGTATACTTTCATAAAAACTAAATAATGAAATTTAAAGGACATTGCGAGACATTCGCAGAAAAGCCAAAAATTCCTTATCAATCTTAGCAAAATCATCCGTACATTTCTGATTGTTTACACAATGCGCAGTGCGTTCGAAATCTTCCAGAAGTTTCGCGCGGAAGTTAAATTTTGTAAGGTGTTGCCTTCCGTTGTGACGATTTCAAGCAATCTTCGCGAAGTACTTTTCCAGCAGAAGAGAAACTTCGCCGAAAGACTTGTATCAATGTAGAATGCACCTTTGGATTCAACATCTTTAAACGGGATTGTTAAACAATGTTAAAGGAGAATTTCCATTGAATCAAGAGCTAATTAACATTTTATAATTAGTTCGAATTTGAATGTCGAGCAGTTGGTTAACCAATTCAGGAGATATATATAATTTCTACACTAGTTATTTCTTTTTTTTTTCATTTAGAAATCAGTGCTAATAATCGACCCTACTGAATGGTGCAGTTTCCTAGATGGATGTCCAGCCACATCGAGCACCTCAACTGACTTACTTGTAATTGCCAATTTCCAAAAATTTATATTCTTCTAATGCAACAATTAAATATTCTTCCGTTTTTTTTCTGCTGTATAAATTTATGAGATTTAAGATCATAATCTTCATGTGTTTCACAGATATATAGGTCAATCTTTTGTTGCATAATCCAGAAAAATGAACATTTTACAGCATTTATACTTCAAACTCAGGAAAATGATTCTAAGTTACACACCATTATAGACTTTAAGCAGCAGTCACACCAAACACAATATATACACACAGACACAGACAGACATACAGCGTACCAACAACCACACCGCACACACACACACACACACACCACACAACACACACACACACACACACCCACACACACACGCACTCACGCACACACGCACACACACACACACACACCACCACACACACACACACACACACACACACACACACACACACACACACACACACACACAAATACGACAACGTAGTTCTATTCAAAAGAGGCCATCCAGAGGCCTATGTAAATGTTAAATAGATTCAACAACATATCGTAAATGAATTGACTATGTCGTATGCACTAAATTACACATTTCAGTAAATATTTCGTTACTGATTTGATTATAAACAAGCCGAACGTCAAAGTGTCCTCCTCCTTATCATGCTGATAGTAAATACAGTATTATTCGAATCCAAAACTCTGCCCCATGAATGTAATGATAATTGCAAATGATTACCGCAATCGTAGTAAACCAGATACTGTAAATAATAATTTGTAACATAGAGTTGACAAGTGAACAAATACCAACGGTTTTTTTTAAATGAAATAACTTGACGAGTGGGTTTTATAATAGGATCAGAATACATTAAGCGTCAAAGCGATGTTTTGACGTGAGTCTAAATAAGCCTAATCGAATAGTTTGCTAATCGGGTCTCACACCCCACTTGGAGTTTTTAAAAAAATGCTGACGAAATAATTTGTTGTTGCTTTTTATGTAGCAGAAATGTACAATACACTGCATTTGGAACTATAGCCGGCTAGCGGTGAGGTAAAAAGACGGGCCAATAGTAATAGACCCATTTAGAGGTAAAGTGGGAAGAAAGGAGATTGAGTAGAAAAAAAGGATTTTTTTATCCATCACAAAGTGAATCGGCTTTTGATGTTATTGGTAGCTCTTTTGTCGTGGGCGCGACTGTGAAAAGACCGAGTCGCTCGCCGTTCATGAATATTAACACGGGTGCGGCGAAGGGTCTTTGATCTCGGCCGGCGGCCAATAAGATTTGAGGATTGAGCCGGGCCCGAAAGACCCGAGACGATTGACAATAGCGGTAAAAGATAGAAGAAGACAGAAAGACAGATATCCTTCGAGTACCGAAGCACGGAGATTGCAAACCTCTCGCCTCCTTTTTGCAGCACGCGTGAATAGGTACAACACCCACACTAGGAGGTTTGTGTATCATCCTCGCTTGAACATACCACCACTATAAGGGATAAATGTATGTATATTCCGGTATGTGATCTATCATTGACTAAAAATATTTGTATAAAGGTGATTAAACGATAATTATCCCGACGGCATGAGGAAAATATTGGCGCTTTAATATTGACAACGGATTCTCACTTGCTCTCAATATTTCTTTCTGTGATTGCATTTCGGAGCCGACCTACACCATTTGTAATGATCTCGATTAATGTGTGACAGCTTGCTGAGGAATTTGTGAATACATATTTTTTCGGGGGTGGTCCCGAATCAGAGGACGGACCGAGATTTATTTTGTCTCAGCGACGATTTCTTGGAACATCTGACGTCCATCGTCATGAAGATACCGACGGGAACATCTTCGTTTAGTATACTTCTTCTTCTCCTCCTGCTGCTAACACCGTCAGAAGTTGTGGCTACTTGGTGGTAAGAATCATTCAGTGCTTTCATTTCCTTTGTAAATATTGTCCTATATAGCCAGTCAGTAGTAAGTACTGCTCTTTGATTGGTATGGCCATTATAAATGATTAGTTAACGTTACTGAATCTAACGAAAGTTTTGATTAAGTCACATACTCATGTTACAAAAAGATGTTTTTATGCTTTCCCGAAAGCTCTCCCCCCCTTTCTGCTTTGAAATCGTTTGCCCCAATCATCAAATTGTATATTTAGGTATTACTGCGTACATCGCAATAAATGCATTATGAATCTGAATCTAAACAAAGTATGTATGTTTATTATGATTAGCATATTTTGTTATGTACATTGTATCAGCTCGTCGACATAATTCAGAATATAACATTGCATTGTAGCACATGGTGTTTCCGTACATCTTCTAATGTTTAGAGGACCACCCCATGAGTTCGGCAATGTTCCAATGTCATTACTGTCATATGTCATTCTGGGATTTTATTAATGACATTTCATGTTCAATGCGCTTCAGCCACAACACACGATGTGTATTTAGAGTCGTTCTGCAAATCCTTTTTTTTTTCAACGATTCAATCTATTTTCATTAAGTTAAATAATCAATATTCCTTTATCAACCTATACATATCAGTCAACACGAAGATATGTGTCAGTATCCTGTAACATGTTCTTTGTGTCCGATCCTAAAACATATCTCGTAATTTCTACCCGCTTAATAATGTAAGCACAAAGATCATGATAAAATTACCAATTATTGTCACCCGTTGTGAGTGACGATTTCTTGTCTGTGGCGAATTCCACGTATTCGTGTACATGTAGCTGGTTAATAATTATCCCTCCCTCACACAGACATTATTTAAAATATGTGTTAATCACTCTGCACCCCAATTATCAAGAAATATTTTCCATTAAAGGCAAATTTTTAACATTGTTGCAGTTAAAAAAATCGGAGCTGCGTGCTACAAGTGCCTCTGATACGATCTTACAATGAAGCCCTGAATAAATGGTCTTCAATAAAGATCATTACGGGATCTTAAAAAGTGAAAATCGGTCAGCAACCACTTCAGTCCCTACGTAGACTGCTGTGTTATAGACCCCATATACATATAAATATACATATACATATACATATACATATACATATTTTGATACACCATAAATGTCGTAAGTTTTTTGTTCTATATAAGATGTTTATTTGTCAATTCAAACACTGTCATGCAGGTCAAATATCAAATTTTTAAATGGATCTTCCACAATATTAAGTAGTGTCTTTATGATTCAAAGTTGAAGTGATAGCACACATTTAAATCACGTAAAATTGACATACATGTCCACGACAAAAAGATGAAATGTACACTGTGTAAAACAAACCCGACATTCTTTCCTAGGGAATGGACTACGGACTTTTAGATCAACAAGTTTTTGCTCACTCCCCGTTTTGTCTCGTCACATCGACACATCTGCATCACTTTACGCTCATCCGAAGACTTGTCATCACTAAACCTCAGCGTACAATCTGAAACAGGAGTACAAAGTCAGACTCCGCAGATACGGGAATGCCACCCCTTTTGAGAGTTGAAGGCACGCCAGTCCCCAAGCGTACGAAACATCGGAGGCATGTTTACCTATCTCGACCTCTCGGATGAGAGTGGAAACATCTTTGAAATAACTTCGGTTACATATTTTTCTTTGTTTTCGGATTGTTTTTGAGCGGCGATGATGAATGAGAGAATATGCCTGCTTGCGTGCGTGGTTTCAGGTCGGGTTGGTGTGTTGTTCGACAACCGAGTGCTCCCAATTGCGTGCCCGGTGAACGTCGCGTGTGACTCGCTCGTCGAACTTAGGTTTCAACTTTACTGAACCTGTAGCACTTTATCTGATGTAACGTATTAATCTGGAAAAGTTTAGACTCATAATACATTTATTTCTTCTAAACATTATTGATGGTAATAACAAATCACAATTCATGATTTACATATATTATACATGTATAAACTGATCTTATTATCGATTATTTACTTATTATAATATCCCAAAACGTTGTGGATACCAAACATCAATTTAGATGGAAGACGGCGTAACACCCGAAGACAAGAAAAGAGGGAGAATGGAAAAGGTAGGGGAAAAGAGAGAAAAGCAAAGGGAAGAAAAGAAAAAAGAGGGACAGGGAGAAAAATAACATAAAAAAGTAGTGAGGGAACAAAAGAAAGTAATTTTGAAAAGCAGATAATAGCTGTAGTAATGTAAATACGCTTACTCTTACACGTGTCTGAACATAAAATAGTGAAGACACATCAAACATGGACCCGCATGACTTACTCAGTGCAGCGATGTGATTGGTAAAATACTTCAATCTGATTTTTTTTTTTTTAAGAAAGAAAATATTATTTAGTTGTTAGGCATAGTTGCAAGAGCAATGAATATTGATAAAGCGAAACTTAATATTCACTTCATAACAGTTTCTACAGTGATGAACAAGTCATGGAACTATACTTTCAGGAAATGGGTCTGCGTGGGATGATGTATACTTTTTTTTATAGACTAGCTGTCAAGTCAACGAGAGGTGCTCTGCGATCAGTTTGGTGGAGAATAAACCGAACTTTTCCACACGCAATGCTGATACTTCGGCAAGTCAGCATTGGGAAATATTGTTACAACCCGATATCTTTGCTGCTGAGGATGTTTACAATTTGACAACTTTTCGGCATTAACACATTCCATCATGACAAGGATTGTCGTGGCAATGTACAAAATCGCGTCCTTTTTTACAACATGACGGCTTGCTTCTTCCATCTTCTGCAAATAATGTGTTTTCAGATAAACATTCAAGCGCGATGTAACATTACTTACAAACTTTTATATTATGTATTTTAACGAAAGTTTTTGCAGAAAGAATTTGTTGAAATTATTTGCAGAATAGATAAACATTTAAGTATGATGTAACATTATTGAGAAACTTGTATGTACTTTAACGAAAATTTTGCAGAGATAATTCATGGTATTATTTGCATAATTTTGCTCATTACGAACATCAGACACGTTTGTCCGCTCGTGTATATTTGTTGTGATTATAAATATATTTATATTTCGAGTTTTGCTTTGATCATCTTCTTCATCATCATTATTATCATCATCTTCATTATCGTCACCACCACCATCACCACCACCACCACCATTACCACCACCACCACCACCACCACCACCACCACCACCACCACCACCACCATCACCACCACCACCACCATTACCACCACCACCACCATTACCACCACCATCATCATCTGCATGATGATCTTCTTACTGTTTACTGCAGTTACACAAGGGCGTAGGCTGGTTTGGGCATGGGGAGGTGCACATCTCGGGCAGGTGGAACAGGGAGATGCACGTCTTAGGGAGGTGGAACTAAAGTTGGGAAAATCAGGCGTTGAAGGCAAAAAAAGGGTAGTGCAAATGTATTTTTTTGCTATTATGTGGAACTCCTATGGCTCTGCGGGGGGGGGGGGTGCACGTGCACCCAGTGCACCCTCAGCCTACGCCCTTGTTACATTAGACCAATATGTGAATACGGTTGTCCTGTGTGGAGTGGGGGTCTCACAATAAAACAATCCAACAGTCTCGAACGTATTCAAAAACGAGCTCTCCGTATCATCCTCGGAAACCAATATGTAACTTACGAAGAAACACTTGACACTTGCAATATTACCACCCTTTCTTGCCGGCGAGAAAACCTGCTTTTTATTCTTTCAAAAGACTTTCAAACAGACAAGCCAGTTCCAAGAGCACTTGCCACCACCCCATAAAAGGAGATCTCAACGACATCCTAAGAAAATGACTGAACAAAAATGTAAAACAAACAGGATTAAAAACAGTGTAATACCTTATCCCATACGCCTTTTTAACTCTATAGCGAGATTTGTTTTTATTAATTTATGTTACAGTCATCATATTGAGTTGTCAGTTGTTTTGTTTTATTTATTTCAATACGGGATAAAAAAAACTTGGGATAAAATTCAACAAAAAGTTGATTTTATAATAATCACTATTAGATTACACTTACAGATTGTCGATTACTTTACTATTATCAATATTGTTCCATGTTTAAGTATACCAACCATACGTAATAAACATAATATACGTGTAAGTTAGATCAAATGTATTTTTTAATATATTATCATTTCTTTAGCCTTCATAACTCACAACTTTAAGTTTAGTCCGATTAACTTGTTTTCAATTCAGTTACAATACTATGATCACACTTTTCTGACTTCTTGAATTAATTAAAATCAAATCAAATCAAATCAAACACTGCTTGTTTATGACAACTATTTTAAGGCTGTACATACTTGTTACTTTTTACCTTAATGAGCTTTTTAAATTAATTAATTAATTATTCAATTGCGTCATGTATTTTAATTTTGTACACTGTTTTGTATTTTTTAAGACCTTTCATGTAAATTATGTACAATTCAGCTGCATAGCTGACAGACATGACCTGAATAAAACCATATTGAATTATATTCCGTACACTGAAGTTAACTGCAGACATATCTACGGTGAGTGAGTACAAACAGGTCATGCGGAATAATTGATGTCTGGCAAAAAATCGAAGCCTCCGTGATGAGGTGGTCCTATCGATTTTGACACACTCTTATCTTATTAGCTTCTTTATAAACACCGTAGATTTACTTAAGCTAGCAGAAAGATTATTTCATTTTATGTTATCGAGTGGCATGGCGCATACAATAACATCATTCGCGTATACACTTGGCCGGTATATCACTGATACGACTATTGTCGCACTTAATATTTTCTAATCGTTAAAACTCGACAGAAATCAGTTAATCATGTATTGGAAGAGATAATCCCTTCTATTAACTTGGTGAATAATTAACCAAGGGTTACACCAGGCGGGGACTATATTGTGAAACGTAACTTGTGGTTAAACAGTCAAATACACGAACGTGGCAAAACAGAAGCTTTTGTGGTTTCTTTCGTTCTGTTTTTTTTTCTTTCTGTCTTCTTTTTGTTCTCATACTTATTCTTCCATTCGCCTCCTTTCTGCTTCTTCTTCTTATTTTTTTCTGCTTTTCTCACCTCTTTTTTTTCTTTCACCGCCCCTTCTTTCTTCATTTTCTTTTCTTCTTCTACTTATTCCTTTCCCCTTCCCTCCCTCCTTGTTGTCTTCTTTTCTCCTCCTCTTCTTCTTCTTCATCATCAGCATAATTATTATCATCATCATCGTCTTCTTCTTCTTCTTCTTCTTCTTCTTCTTCTTCTTCTAAGTTCTTCTTCTTCTTCTCTTTCTTCAGGTTCTTGTTCTTGTTCTTCTTTCTTGTTCTTCTTCTCCTCCTCCTTCTTTTTCTCCTCCTCTTCCTTCTCCTTCTTCTTCTTCTCCTCCTTCTCCTCCTCCACCTTCTTCTTTTTCTTCTCCTCCTTTTTCTTCTTCTTTTCTTCTTCTCCTTCTTCTTCTTCTTCTTCTTCTTCATATTCTTCTTCTTCTCCTTCTCATGGTCTTCCTCCTTCTCTCCCTCCTCCTTCTTGTTTCCTTCCACCTTTTTTTTCTTTTCCCCCTTCATTTTAGTACCCATCCAAAGTAACTGTTAACAGCATTTCGCCCACCCATCAGTCCATACCTCATCCGCCTGTCGACGGTGTCATCATTTGCAAGGAGAAACGATTTATCATCCAAGGTTCTCTTTAGACACTGTCCGAGAAGAGACTTTGGGTAATTGGTCTCCCCTCGATTACAACGCTCGGGACTGGCGCGTTTGACATTGCCATGATCTGTTTCTTCAGGAGATGCGACAAGCTGATGTCTTTGCCTCGGATAAATAAATACAACAGATCTGTCTGAGTGGGAGTTCTTATCAATAAACCGATGCGAGGAACGTTGTGTTGTGCTAGGGATGAAGGGATAATCTGACTCTGCTCACTTCGTCTTGAAATATATAACATGTGTATCTTCATTCTTTAGACCACGTGACAGTGGACAATTCAATATATATTTCGCTACAAAGCTATGTATACTGGCAAGAATGCTCCTACAGTAACTAACAAGTTTTCACGTTTGCGACCTTATAACTTTTGACCAAAAATGGGGATCAACTTCCAGTTTTCACGAAATGTTGTTCATATGGGCAAATTCTAGAAACGTGTGACATCAATTTGTAAATGAACTCTTGATTTACGAGAAAATATGAATTTTTGATACTTAAGCAAATATTTAAAAATCATCACGAAAATCACCCTCAAACTTAAGTGTAGCATCAAGATGCACATAATTTAATTTTCTTTCAAATAACACCAAGTTTTAGGAGCGGTTGAATGTTTTAAACAAATTTTATCCCCAAAACGTTAACCTTTATAAAAATGGCAGCCATAGCATAGGCATGTTTCACAGCTCCAATTTTCCGTGACGTTTAGTAGGCCTATGTTATTTGACACCATATTTTGAGTCATATAAACGTGGAATGATTTCTTTTGCAATTAGTGGTGAGTTCCCTCTGGTACATGTACATGATTGTCTGGGTTCACAAAGCACCCGTCATACCGGTACAATAGTTTACGGTATGATATATAGCACTCTGCGTCAGCTTGACATTTTGACAAGTTCATATATTTGAAAAGAGATTTGTTATGAAACGGTCATTAGCCCAATGAATCGATAGTTTGAACAAGAGAGGATCGATACGTGGCACAACAGTCACTGTGCGTAACTCTGATTGGTCGGATTATTCAATCATATTTCGTAGATTTTTTTTTTTACCAATGCGAAATCGAACTCTGGAACGTCAAATTAGAATGTCCATGTTACCATGGTGTAAATAAATATTTTATTTTTATTTGTTTTTGCTGCTGTACGAAAGTCTTCCTCAATGAAGCATCCATTACCATTACCAATACATGTACCCAAACTTGTTACCCTGCTTTGCAGATTGGTCATGTTCAATAACTTGTTATATACTTATGGGGGCAATCAGTTAAACAGTTATTTTGATTCCTTAATCCGTTAACCAAAGCTGCAGGCACAAAATGTGAGATTACCTCTCATCTTTAAAACGTGAACCCAGTCATCAATGTCTTTCGCCCATTTCCCTAAATGATGTTTCATGTAACGCTTTTGTACATCAGAAAAAATGGTTCAACTGACGATTGAACCAGTAGCAAAACTTGCAAAAAGTATGATTTGACATTGTTCTCTTCAAAAGTCGGTCATGCATAACACCAGTCATTCAAGTGAGGTATCACTGGAAAAACAAAAACGTTGTTCTTTGAGAAAAATAGGTTCAACTATGCACCTTTAGCAATGTCACACTGGGAGCACCTTTACGGGTGCAGCTTTGCACCTTTCAGACGTTTAAAGTTGCAAAGGTACTCCCAGTGTAACATTGGTCTGAAAGGTGTAAAGTTACACCCGTATCAATTTGCTCCCAGTGTGACATTGCTAATGGTGCAAAGTTAAACCTACGTTTTTCTTATGTGTATGGATATAAACTTATAAATCTATAAAATGAAAACGTTTGGCATATCATCCATCTAAACATGGATTACATTTTTTTTTTTGGGGGGGGGGTGGGGGGTGGGGTACGCGCTGTACATATTCTCATGCTGTGATGCTCAATATGAGAAGTATACACGTGTTACTGGTAATCACTGGAAGAACGCATAACGTGTGCTCTCGATTGCGATACCACAGACTAGTATGGGTAGATGATGAAGAATGAAGAGATACCAAAAACAATACTGAAGAAGAAACCCAATTCATCTTCGTCATGTATCGTGCGTGTGGAGAATGATGCAGTTGGCGACGACGTAAAAACGGTTCATTTCCTCTGGTCAAAACAAGAACTATTAAACTACACAAGGCGGTGTTTACACGAAGTAAACTTGCGGATAGATCTTATCTGCGGCGGAGAAGCGTTTATCTTTCACGCCATGATGAAACCTCGAAGTGTACATTAGTCAAATCGGACTTAGCTTGCGGGCAGAAGGTTTTTTTTTCCCCCATCTTGTCATGTTTCTTTCAGTCATTATAATAATGTTTTCTTATGTATTTCGACCGAGTTTGATCAATGTTGCAATTTTGAGATGTTTTGAAACGTGTGAATTATACCCAGATTTTATAGACACCTGAGGTGAGTCATGTCATCCGTGATGTTGTTCAGAGATGCATTGGAATCCAGTGATATGGTGTAGCTGAAGAGAGCTTTGTAAATTATATCGTCGACATAAAAAGATTATACATGAACAGAAAAAAAAATGTTTGCGTCACCGATTTTTCTCAGTAACGTTACCGCCAGTTTCAACGAAAGATGCCAAGTAACGAATATTATGTTAAAGGGGGAAATCCAGGCTAAAGGCAATTTGCTACGAATAAAAGCAGACGAATCATGGAAACCACTCAGTGAAAATTTGAGAAAAAAACTTGAGGACAAATAAGAATACAAATGTGGATTATTGAAATTTCCAAAGATCATTACAAAAATTGGAAAATCTGTGACATTCACTGTTAGCAACCTTCCATTTGTTTTGTACGCAGAATCTATTACTAAATCTTCATTTTCGTAAGTGTTTATGCACACTTGGGAAATCATGTAAAGGTGTGTTAGTCTGAACATACGTGGGGTACAGAGATAAAGAAAATGTCTTTAAAAACAACGACAACACAAACATTCTACTAACATTTTATGTACGAAACAAATGGAGGGTGACCATCATATAATAATAATGATAACAATAATAATAATAATAATAATAATAATAATAATAATAATAATAATAATAATAATAATAATAATAATAATAATAATAATAATAATAATAATAATAATAATAATAATAATAATAATAATAATAATAATAATAATGATGATGATGATGATGATAATAGATAAAGAAATAACATTTATAACGCGCGTAAAACTGACGTTTCTAAGCGCTGTAAAATGAAGGTTGTACAGAAATATTCAAACAGTGGAGTTGAACAAAGTACAATACAGTTTTTACAAAGAAAAAACTGTAGACCAATGCAGTATATAATTGCCGATTTGTAATATCGTACGAATTTGAAAAAAATGATAACATTAATATTATGCTCGTGGTTTTACTCAAATTTCACTGATGTGTTTCGCTGATTATTTTGCTGTACAAAGCAACTTACTCTAGTCTGGAATTCCACTTTAGTGGCTTAATCAGGAGATAAAAGAATGGTCACAGAAAAAAAATGTTTTCCGTAAATTTTAAAATTATATGTGACACTTTATATGGCAGATCCACGCAGAAAACAGACCTCTGTCACATGAAAATGTATTCGTGAGTGATAGGTGGACACTTCTGCAGTTCATTCTCCTCGCCTGTGTGTCGTTGGTCTCTCATTAAACTGCATTCGTTCTGAACATGTGAATGTTTATGTTCAAATCAGATTGGAATATGAAAAGTTGACCTTAATGTAGTTATAAATAATGGGATTTACATTATGTACTTTGAATTGTGACAATGGTGTGCGAGTCATATCATTTATCAATCAATTAAACAATCGATCAATAATTGATTAATCAATTTACATTATTTTTCATTAATATCTACCTATTTATGTAGTATCTATTAATTCATCTATCTATCTATCTATCTATCTATCTATCTATCTATCTATCTATCTATCTATCTATCTATCTATCTATTTATCTATCTTTCTATTTTTCGATTTATCTGTTTTAATTTGATTTTAATTTATTTTTGCAACTTGCATGGCGGGTACAGTGTACAAGCATAAATACATCAACGTAAATATAAACATCTATCTATCTATCTATCTATCTTTCTATTTTTCTATATCTGTTTTAATTTGATTTTGATTTATTTTTGTAACTTACATTGCGGGTACAAACATAAATACATCAACGTAAATAGAAACATATACATACATATCTATCTATCTATCTATCTATCTATCTATCTATCTATCTATCCATCTATCTATCTATTTATTTATTTATCTATCTTTCTATTTTTCTATTTATCTTTTTTAATTTGATTTTGATTAATTTTTGTAACTTACATTGCGGGTGCAAACATAAATACATCAACGTAAATAAAAACATGTACATATCTATCTATCTATCTATCTATCTATCTATCTATCTATCTATCTATCTATCTATCTATCTATCTATATATCTATGTATCTCTCCATCTATCTATATATCTATCGATCTGTTATTATCCATCTATATCTGTTTATTAGTAAATAAGTGCATCATTTAATCATTCTCTGTTAACACGTTGTTTGATGAGTCAATTTTGCTCAAAATAACACAAATAAGTAAATAATAAAATTTGAACACTCTAAAACCGGAAATGCTATTTCAACATTTAAAAGGGTCGAGGAGTGAACACACTTTACAACACTTTCTAGATGTTATATCCAACCTTTTATTCAGCTTGATTCATCATTTATAGTGTCAGATCCAGCTGGTTAAAGGTTAAATACTATTTTGAGAAAATGTGGTCACTCCTCACTCCTCGGTCCTTTTAAATGCTGAGATAGCATTTCAGTTTTTTGAATGAACCTAGTTATAGTTTTATACATTTTGTATCAAATATTCTTCTTTCTTTTTTGTGCCAGGTTCATCAGTCAGTTGAGCGCCGTCGGCACGCGAATCCTGTGTGACAACATACCCGGGTTGGTCAGCAAGCAGCGGGAACTATGCCGGGACTACCCCGACATCATGATCAGCATCGCGGTCGGGGCCCGGCAGGGCGTGAAGGAGTGCCAGTACCAGTTCAAGTACAACCGCTGGAACTGCAGCACTCCTGATCGAGACACGTCTGTCTTTGGAAAAACCGTTCTGAAAAGTAAGTCGTGTTTGTGTTATCGTCCCGTCGTTTTCTCACTGTTTTCCTATCATTCCATTTGTTTATTTTGTTTGCAGTGCAGGAGTCCGAGTCTGCAGTTAGATACTTTTGCCATCCATTGTACATTGGGAATCGAGGCCCGGAGGCCGAGTCCGAGTCCACGAAAACTGGACTCGACTATACAACACTGTTTGTTTCTTTGTTTGTATATAATAAAATAAGTGAACAAACCTATCTTATATTCTTAAAAAAAAAAAAAAAAATCATGAAAAGTAGTCTCTTAACCTCGCTCCATTTTTTCGCTATTTAGTTGAGATTGTGGCATATTTTTTTCCACCAAAAATGAAAATTTTATCTTAAAGTCGTGTAAGGGAATTTTGACGAACACACGACCGTGAGAGTATTGGTTGGTTGGTTCGTTCCTGTTATGTTCGACAATTCGTGACTCCATAGGTTCAATGTCATGCGGCCAAACCATGTGTACTTTGGTATTCCTTACTTATGTTTCCCTCGACCTTCCCCAGCATGACAAGCAGAGGCGTCGATCGGGGGGGGGGGAGGGAGGGGGCGGATAGCCCCACCAATGAAAATATGGGGGAGGGGGCAAACATATCGATTTGCCCCCCCCCAATAATTTTGACAACTTGAAAAATTCATAATATGCAATGCAAATGTTTTAAAAAGCATTGGAAAGCACTATAAAACCATTAAACATGGCAAAAAAATACTATCAAACATAAAAAAATTGTCAAAGCGCGCAAAATTCTCTATTACAATAAGGCGCGCGGAGCGCGCCGAAGATTTTGGACATTTTTTCACTTTTGCCCCCCCATCCGAAACATGGATCGACGCCCCTGATAACAAGTTTTACTGTGAAAGTATTATTGAATCACCCCCCAAAACAAACAAACAAACAGACAAACAAACAGACAAAAAAACCAACCAAACAAACAAACAAACAAACAAATGCCAGTTAACCAATCTCACTCCATTTTTCTACATGGGCGTTTCGGGGGCCAAAACTAATATTTTTTCCATTACTTTGGTGCATGTTAGGAGGGTATTTATGCTTCATTGGTATATCATTGCACTGATATGATTTGTGGAGATATCTACTTCTGCAGAAAAACTCCTAAAAAATAGAAATTGTATTTTAAATTCACGTGAAATGTAGATTTTTGTCCCCAACTCATTACTTGCCCGAAACCATTTCAATAAATTCAATAAAAAAATGGTCCCTCGTACATGTTGTATGACGACAATGCAGGGAGAACATATTTTAAAAATACAAAAATTAACATACAGTATATGTTATATTCTATTTCGTTTAAACTCAAATATTGCTTTTCTTCATTTCACATTTAATAAAAATAACACAGTGGACAGAATATCTATGAAGTATGTAATAATTTTAGATATACGAAAAAAAGGAACTAACACAAGAAATGAGTGCCTATATTTGATGGGCGCGCCTCTAAAACATGGACAATAATTATAATAATATCAGGGAAAACCATAAACAACAGTAGAACTAGCAACATCTACAACAATACGATTTTAATTTGATACAATGTTATTGTAAATTTTGCAAAATGAATGTCCGGGATGAATGTGTGATTGTTTGTTAGGGTGTTTGCGCGCGCGCATGTGTGTGTGTCTGTGTGTCTGTGTGTGTGGTGTGTGTGCCTGTGTGTCTGTGTGTGTGGTGTGTGTGGTGTGTGTGTGTGTATATGTGTGCGTGTGTATGTGTGTGGTGTGTGTGTATGTGTGCGTGTGTATGTGTATGTGTATGAGTGTGTGGTGTGTGGTGTGTGTACGTACGTGTGTGTATGTGTGTGTGTGGGTGTATGTGTACGTATGTGTGTGTGTGTGTGTATGTGTGTGTGCGTGTGTGCCAAATATTAACGTCGTGAGTGTCTAGTTGTTGCGGTTATCATGGTTATGTATTTCTGTATAAATCACTTCAGCCCAAGTCTTGATGTGTCATTCCATTTGTGCATCGAAACATAATTAAAGTGATATTATACGAATATGATTATGCAGCTCGTAAGAAACATAGGCTAGACGTACAAATTTTATCTGAAATTGTGTAACATTTCAACAACGTTTTTTGTTTCGTTTCCACTATATTTATCTAGATGCACTCTGTACGGGTTTAGATATCTCTCCCGAAAATTGTGGAACCATAAACCTTTTCAAATAACTTTTAACATGCCGAGTGTAGAATTCAATCTTGCACATATCTGCATTATCAACCAATCAAACATCATGGGCATACACCTTTTTTTATAGGTTCGGAATGTTTCACTGTGTACTAGCTTATACCCCCTTTCCTTCATACCCGCGGATATGTCAATTTGCTGTCGAGTGTACACAAAGAAACATTGTAAATTGCATTGATCGCCAAATGGACAGATACCGCTACTGTATCCTCTCTATATAACATCAGTCATCTTAAGGGCCTATTCGTCTATACAACATCAGTCAACTTAAGGGCCTCTTCGTCCTGACTGGGGCTCATCCCAAACAAAGGCGACTAAACAAAGATAAGTGTCAGATTTCTTCGCCGGCAGACGGCTAATCTTACATAAGATAAGTCAAGTGTGCTTCACATTCGGAAATAAGTCGCGTCGATGAGCGTGTATATCTATCACTATTTCGGTCAAGAATTCTAATCTCCCGTTAAGGTGAGAAATATATTGATCCGTACAGTGAAAATATTTATAACTGTTTAACGTGCGCGCATCAAATGGGTTGGAATATTGCTAAAATCTCGCACAGGCAGAAATAGATTAGTAAACACATTTTCGTTTCACTTACACTCAATTTGTTTTTATTCTGTGGTTATAACTTTATATTTACACTGGATAAACTATATGTATCATAAGGTACTCAGTGACCAGTATAGATACCATATGATTATGGTGTTGCAATGCAAGAATCGATACTACGATACTAATAAGATCACCATTATAAAGTGAAACCTATATTTGGCAGCAACCTACATCATGTACATAGTATTATCATATTACGTAATGTTTTGCGTTTAACTTGGAAAGTAAATGTTCAATAATATCAATAATAACACACGATTATGCTATTCATTGTTTTTTTCGTGAAATGGATACCATATGATTATGGTGTTGCAATGCAAGAATCAATACTTTATTCTAATACTAAAAACGATACCAATAAGATCACCATTATATAGTGAAACCTATATTTGGCAGCAACCTACAGAGTATTATATTATTACGTAATGTTTTGCGTTTAACTTGGAAAGTAAATGTTCAATAATACCAATAATAATACACGATTAGGCTATTCAATTCATTGCTTTTTTTCTCGTGAAATTAAAAACTTACCCTTAGTATTGTCTACGACATCTTCATTATCTTGATTTTAGAGATCGCAAATCATGAATGCTTTAAAGTGATTTTACTTCGTGTGTTCATTTCAGTCGCATTTTAAGTAACGTTATTAAGAAAAAAAAGTGATAATAGCTGGGCAGCAAAACAAACATACATTCTCTTATAGTGCTGAGAAAAGGGTATCCTTACACTATAAAATTATAAAAATTATAAAAATATAAAAATTATATGTAAGATTATAAAACTAAATGTCGCTCCTAAAGATAGAGCTTTACCATATCGTAATAGAAAACTTATGAAAAATATTTTTAAAGGCAGGGAATCTCATTTACACTCCTGCACAGCAAACAACACTCATATACCGTTAGACTATTTATGAAGGATATATGTCTATGAAATCTGAAGATCAGTAATTACCTAGGATTAAAAAAATGTGCCGTTGCTATTGTAATTTATTGTATGTTCTATAATTATGTTAGGAATTTTTGTCTCTAGGAGAAAAAACTTCAAATCAAAGTCTAACGGTCACTACGGTTCCACTAAAACTGAGTTTCTAGCTTCTATACTATAATACTTTGCTTATGGTTCTTGAATGGTATTTTCTAATTTTGACCAGTGTTATATACCCAACTTCAATATTAAAGGGGAATAAAACCCAGGCATCTTACTGAATTCAGAGAGTACAGAACAATACAAGATGGAAACTAGTGAAAGTTTGCGCAAATTTGGTTGAACGGTTCAAGAGTTATGATTTAATCCTTGTTATGGAGGATCCTTAAATTGGCAACTCTACCCATTTCTCAGATGAAAGTGTGGAGAACTTTTCATTGGATTTGTACACAAATTTTCAATAATTTGCAGGTTTCTGAAGTGTCAGTTAAGAAAGTCACTAAATTTCTTTCAGAAAAACATGTAGAATCAGTTTTGTTAGTTTTACTTGCACAACAAGCAAGAGCAAATCAGATATTTGATAAAAAGTGGGAATAAGTGAAAATTTGTGTACAAAACTAATGGAGAGTTCCCCACACTCATCTAAAAAGATGGTAGAGATGCCAATTTAAGGATCCTCCATAACAAGGATTAAATAAACTTTTAACAATCATTACTCTTGAACCGTTCAACGAATTTTTTTAAAACTTTCACTAATTTTCTCCTTGTATTGTTCTGTAATCTCTCAATGCAGGAAGATGTCTGAGTTTCATTCCACTCTAAGGCATGCCAAAAAGATGCCCTGCCTTTAAATTTGCAGATTTTTCTAATGCTGCCGTGAGTGTATTTTACTGTCGGTGACCGTATAGCGTGTCTCGTCTTGAATAAACTCACAGCTGAGACGGACCTGAACACCAACAACAATCAGAATTCGATGGCTTTTCATCCGAGTAACGTCATTCCAGCTATAATAGCCCTTAATTTGACTCTTTTACAAGACAAGGGTATACACAGCTTCCATGCCCAGTCATAACTAAGCGCATAATGTTCTTTACAAACCCTCCAAACACGTCTTGTATCTATCAGGCAATATTGATCTCTTAATGCCTCGGATGAGAGCAATTCAGTTGAAAAAAAAGTTTTCCTTTATCCGCGATCCTTTACCCCCATCATTCAGTTCCCAAACTGTTTGCCCCTTTTCGTTTCTTTTCAGCCCACTTCGCTCTTTCTTTTCAGCCTCTTCTTTCCTTTGGAGCACGCTTTTCGGGGCCGCTTTTTCCGCCCTGTTTGATGTGGTCAAAAGCCGACAAATGGATGCAATCGGCTCGGGTAATTACAGTAACTATTCGTTCTGTCTGGATTTTGGTGACTAAGTGAATTTGACAAGAAAGTGGCAGAATTTTTCCCTTTTTTCCGAGGTGTTAAAATGAGGTGACGGAGTTATTCAGCGTCCACTTCGTTCTTTAGAATGTTCAGGGTAAAACGGATGATACAGAATCATTGGGGGACTTATTGTGATTCATCTTTTTCGTAGAATTGTATCGTGGTATAATTTAGCGGTTTATACTGTACGTAATGTTCGGGGTCAACGTGTACAATATGAGGAATATATTCCAGCGCAACTCTATACTTACGCATATACTTTATCTATACATTGGTAGTTAATTATGAACTCGTGAAATAAAAACAAAAACAAATGGTGGTCTTGTTCCTTATGTGCGAGCGTGGTAAAAGAAGTGTAATTACCGCACAGCATGCTGTGTATATTCCATATTTAAGAACGAATGTATAATGATTATTAATATTACACATTAAAAATGTCAACCTTTTGATTACTGAATATATGAATAACATAATTGTTCCAATACAACCATGTAACATTCCAAAATACATGTAGTATTGCCAACAACTCGGTTTATTCCCAGTGAAATCAGTGTATATCAATAAATCATTTCGTTGAGTTTAGGTCAAGGGTATCTACCCGACGACGTTTATCGAAAACAGTCGAAAATTTGGCATTTAACAAGCCGAGCTTTCGCGTATACTGTGTCTATATGGGGAAGTTGCTTGTAATTTACCTAAATTGCATTATTATTTGACTCATTGAAGATAGAACTACTGAGTTATGGGGGCATCTGAAAACAGTGTGGTCGCCAGCCCCTCCCCCTCCCCCGGGGGCATTGTCATTACAAGGTGTACACCATACGCGTGTGAAAAAAAAAAAACGTGTAAAAAGGATTGTTTTTCACGGTCGGGCGATGTACGCGCGTAGACAGTGAAAAGGGTATGAAAATCGCAGAAATCAGGGGGAAAGGGTATACTTTTAACAGAAAATTTACTTTAAAAGGGTATCTTTTCAGAATTGAATACTTGTTTAGGGTATTCTGAGATCGACAGATAATTACTTGTTTAGGTTCCAATTCGAAAGTCCATTATACACGCGTATGGTGTCCACCTTACAATGACAGTGGCCCCCGGGCCCCCTCCCTACCCAGCCGGATGACTATCACCATATCGCTAGGTCATACAGCAACCAAATCAGATCCTTTCCTACTCGATATAATACTTCTATTCATCGCAAATAACACTGAAAGGATCCTCCCAGCTGTATGTCGCAGTTACATGTAGTACCACAATGATATAGTCAGTCTTCTCTACCCCGCAAAATATGCAATTACCTTCTTAAACCATTTCTATAACAAAACTTACGGAGAAAAAGGGGAAATAAATAATGTCCTCTAAAATCTTGATCCCCTCCAATTCCAGTACAAGGAAGCTCTATAGTAGTAGGCCACCCATGGACGAGCTCGGTTGCCATGGTAATATGGTTTTCGCTGATCGCATCAAGATACATTATTATTGTCTGTGATTATTATTCTTCATGAATGCGCCCGTCATCATTCGCGGCCGTCACAGGCGTTGTGCCCCTGTCAGCTCAGCCCACTAGTCCGCTTAACATTTTCTATGCTCTCACGACGCGGGAAAAAAGGGGAGAAACACTCTATAAACGCTGGAGGATTTAACACGTTCGCTTCATTTACGCCATCCTTGGGAAGAATCGGTTTTTTGTATAAACCTTTCTCACACAGTTTAGCGAAATCGAAAATGTCGTTTTAGAGGACATTATTTTTCAAGAGATATAATCACATAATTGTCTCATAGAAAAGATGATAATATATTCGGAAAACATGATTGTCTCCTCCATAAAGCTAGCCGCATGTCAATCATTATTATATCTCATCGTTTGGGCATTTATAGAATACTCCTTTATTCCAAACGAAATATCAAAGAATGAAACTTCATGTACTGCAATCAAAACGTACTCTTCAAGGCCACCGTTAGAGTCGAAATCCGTGTCCATGGCTAAACCGTGCTCAAGAACGGTGAGCTTATTTTCCTCTCTACTTCACAAAAATCGTGTAAAATAATTGCCATCATTCTCACGCATTATTCAAACACAGATTTTCCAAAAGTTCAGAAATACAAAGGTATACTTTGTCCACAGAAATTTCCATACAGCTGTAATTTCTTTGGCATGGTAAGGGTTTAAGACTGCCACCACTCTGATTAAAGGCAAGGCATCTCTTTTTCATGCCTCAAAATTAACATTGTGTAAATACAATGACATTTAGAAGAAAATGCCATCTGGGAACCTTTAGCAAAATATAGGAGCTAGAAACTCAGTTTTAGTGGAATTATAGTGACCGCTAGACTCTGATTTGAATTGTTTTTCTCGCGAGAGAAAAATTGCTATCATAGAACGTACACTAAACGACAATTGTTTTTATTTCGCATGTCTCAAATTCTGGGTAATTACTGACGCCCAGATTTCACAGACATGCCCTACATCAACAGCCTTAGGGCATGGGTTATCTTTTCCTGGTCTGCGGGGATGTTTGT
>JZLH01S0368829.1:37340-47795 GCA_001188425.1 Eucidaris tribuloides
CCCAAATAACAATGAAAAAATACACATATAACATAAATCAAACACTCATTAATAAAAGTAGCAACGCTAATATTCTGGCATCAACCCTACATACACACACTCACTCCTACACTAGATAATATAACTCAATATACTAATGATTTCCGTTTTAACTGGACAAGTCAAATTCAAAATACACCACATAATAACACCCGATTATATGCTATCTACATCTACTGTAATATTTTAATCGATGAAACATATGATAACCAATATAGACAATTAATGGTGTTCAATGGCAAGAATCAATAGCTTTATTCTAATACTAAAAATACGAATACCAATAAGATCACCCATTATAATTGGAAACCTAATATTGGCAGCAACCTACAGAGTAATATAATTATTACGTAATTTTGCGTTTAACATTGAAGTACAGGTTCAAATATACAATAATAATACACGATAGGCTATTCAATTCCTGCTTTTTTTCTCAGTGAATTAAAAACTTACCCTATATTTGTCTACGACATCTTCATTATCTCTGATTTTTAGAGATGCAAAATCATGAATGCTTTAAAGTCGATTTTATACTCGCGTGTTCATTTCCAGTCGCATTTAAGTACGTTCATTCACCCAGCCAATCTAATAAAGAAAGTGATAAGCTTGCGGCAGCAAAACAACAACATTCTCTTATATGCTGATAAAGAGGGTATCCTTACACTATACAATAATACAAAATTCATAAAAATATATAAAATTATAATGTAAGATTATAAAACAAATTCGCTCTAAAGATAGAGTTTACCAATACTCGGTAATAGAAACTTATGAAAAAATATTTTTAGAACGCAGGGAATCTCTTTACAACTCCTCACCAGCAACAACACTCAATACCGTCTATACTATTTATTAAGCGATTATAATTCTATAAATCTGAAGATCAGTATTACCTAGGATAAAAAAATGTGCCGTGCTATTTGCTAATTTATTGTCACTTTCATAATTATGTTTGGCAATTTTTGTCTCTAGGAGAAAAACTTCAAATCAAAGCTAACGTCACATTACCGCTTCCACTAAAACTGAGTTTCATAGCTCTTATATTATACGATAATTTGCTTAATGTTCTTGAATGTGTATTTTCTAATTTTGACCAATTTTATATTTCCCCACTTCAATATTAATAGGAGGAAAAATACCAGCATTTCACTGAATTCAGAGAGGTACAGAAACAATACAAGATGGAAACTAGTGAAATTTGCGAGCAATTTTGGTTAAACGTGTCAAGAGTTAATGATTATAATTCTTGTTATGGGGATCCTTAAAATTGGCAACTCTACCATTTCTTCAGATTAAATGTGGAGGAATTTCATTGGAACCTTTGTCACAAATTATTTCAATAATTCTGCATGGTTCTGAAGTGTTCATTTAAGAAGTCACGATAAATATTCTTTCTAGAAAAAAACATGTTTGAGAAAATCCAGTGTGTTAGTTATTCTTGGCCACAAAACAAGCAAGAGCAAAATCAGATATTTGATAAAAAGTGGGAATATTGAAAATTTGTGTAGCAAAACAATGAAGAGTTCCCCACAATCATCTAAAAAGATGGAGAATCGCCATTTAAGGATGCCTCATAAAAATGGATTAAATAAACTTTCTAAGCAATATACTCTTGAATCGCGTTCAATTCGAAGTTTTTTTAAAACTTGTCAAACTAATTTTCATTCTGTATTGTTCTGTATCTCTCACAGGCAAGAAGATGTCTGAGTTTCATCCACTCGTAAGGCATGCCAAAAGATCCCTGCCTTTAAATTCTGCAGATTTTTGGCTAATGCTGCCCGTGAGTGTATTTCTAGCTGCGGTGACCGTATAGCGGTGTTCGTCTTGAATA
Organism: Eucidaris tribuloides; assembly: GCA_001188425.1. Classification (NCBI taxonomy): domain Eukaryota; kingdom Metazoa; phylum Echinodermata; class Echinoidea; order Cidaroida; family Cidaridae; genus Eucidaris; species Eucidaris tribuloides. The sequence continues at coordinate 39,211 of JZLH01S0368829.1, forward strand.
AACTCACAGCTGAGACGGACCTGAACACCAACAACAATCAGAACATAATAAATCCGAAAAGTCAAAACAAGATAATAAATAAAACAGCATTTATACATTTATATTAATAAAGATAATAGACCACTTTCATGCCAGTCATAACTAACAGCGTCATAATGTCTTTACAAACGCCTGCCGAAACACTCCTTGTATCTATCAGGGAATATTGATCTCTTAATTGCCGTCTGGATAGAGCAATATTCAGCTTGAAAAAAAATTTTTCCTTTATCGCGCATCCTTTACACCCCCATCATTACAGTTCCCAACTGTTTGCCCCTTTTCGTTTCTTTTCAGGCCCACTTCCTCTTTGTCTTCACGCCTTCTGTATGTGGACACGCTTTTCGGCGCGCTTTTTTCCGTCCTTGTTTGGGATGTTGCTCAATGATGAGGTGGCCTCGACAAATGGAGCGATATCGGCGTCGGGGTAATTAAGTAACTATTCTTTATGGTCTGATTATTGTGACTATAGTTTGACATTGACAAGAAAAGGGCAGAATTTTCACGCTTTTTTTCCCGAGGTGTTAAAATGTAGGTGACGGAGTATTCAGCGTCCACTTTCGTTCTTAGAATGTTTCAGGTAAAACGGATCATCGAATCATTGGGCACTTAATTGTGATTCATCTATTTTCGTAAAATTGTCATCCGTGGGTATAATTTTAGCGGTTATACTCGTAGCGTAATTTCGGGGTCTCGTGTACATATATGAGAATTATTATTCCAGCGCAACTCTATACTGTACCATATACTTTATCTATACATTGTGTAGTTAATTATGAATTCGTGAAATAAAAACAAAACAAATGGTGGTCTTGTTCCTTATGTGCGAGCCGTGGTAAAAGAATGTAGTTATCTTACCGCACCAGGCATAGCTGTATATATTTGCCATATTTTAAGAACGAATGTCTTAATGATTATTATATTACAACAATTAAAAATGTCACTTTTGATTACTCGAATATATGAATAACATAATTGTTTCCAAATCACCATGTAACATTCAAATACATTGTAGTATTGCCACAACTCGGTTTCATCCGCAGTGAATAAGTGTATATCCATTAAATCATTCTCGTTGAGTTTAGGTCAATGGGATCGCTAACCCGACGACGCTTTATCGAACAGTCCCGATAATTTTGGCATTTAACAGCCGAAGTCTCCGTATACTGTGTCTATATGGGGAAGCTTGCTTGTAAAATTTAACTGCTAAATTGCATTATTATTGACTCATTCGAAATAGAACGTACTGAGTTATGGGCGGCATCTGAAAAGACAGTGTGCTCGCAGCCCCGTCCCGTCCCCCGGGGGCATTGGTCATTACCAAGGTGTACACCATAGCGCGTGTGAGCAAAAAAAAAGTGTAAAAGATTGTTTTCACGGTCGGGCGATGTACGCCGTAGACGCAGATGAAAAGGGTATGAAAATCTGCAGAAATCAGGGCAAAGGGTATACTTTTAACTAGAAAATTTACTTTAAAAGGGTAATCTTTTCAGAATTGACGTACTTGTTTTTTCTTGTAGGGTATTCTGAGATTCGACAGCTATTACTTTGTTTAGGTTCGCAATTCGAAAGTCCCTTATATACACCGTATGGTGTCCCACCTTACCATGAAGCATGGCCCCCGGGCCCCTCCCTACCCAGCCGATGACTATCACATATCGCTAGTCATACAGCAACCAAATTCAGATCCTTCCGTACTCGATATAATACTTCCTATTCACGCAAATAACCCTGAAAAGGATCCGCCGCCAGCTGTATGTCGGGCAGTTTACATGTAGTACCACAATGATATAGTACAGTCTCTCTCCGGCCGCAAAATATGCAATTACCTTCTTTAAACCATTTCTATAACAAAACTTACGGAGAAAAAGGTGGAAAATAAATAATGTCCTCTAAAATCTTGATGTCCCCATCCAATTTCAGTACAAGGAACTCTATAAGTAGAGGCTCACCTCATGGACGAGCTCGTTGCCCATGTAAATATGGTTGATTTTCGCTGATGAGATCAAGAATACATATTATTGTCTGTGATTATTATTCTTCATGAATGCGCCCGCTCATCATTCGCGGCCGGGTCAACACAAGGGCGTTGTGCCCCTGATCAGCTCAAGCCCCCCTAGTCGCTTAACATTTCATATGCTTCTCACGACGCGGGAAAATAGGGGAGAAAGCACTCTATAAACCTGGATCGATTAAGCACGTTAGTTCATTATGCCATCGTTGGAAGAATCGTTTTTTTTGTTTATAAACTTTCTACACAGTTTAGCGAAAATCGACAATTCGTTCTTAGAGGACAGTTATTTTTTTCAAGAGATATATCACAGGTAATTTGTCCTGCAGTAGAAAAGATGATAAATTTTCGGAAAACATGATTGTCTCCTCCATAAAGCTAGCCGATGTCCAATCATTATTATATCTCATCGTTTTGGGCATTTATTAGAATACCGTTTATTCCAAACGAAATATCCAAGAATGAATACTTCATGGTACTTGCATCAAAACTGTACTCTTCAAGCCACCGTTAGAGTCAGAAATCCGTTGTACCATCGGAAACACGACTACAACCAAACTACAAGAAACGGATACGAGGCTTATTTTCTCTCTACTTCACAAAAACTGCCGTGTTAAAATAATTGGCATTCATTCTCACGCATTATTCAAAACACAGGATTTTCCAAAAGTTCAGAAATGCAAAGGTTACTTTGTCCACAGAATTTCGCATATCAGTCTGTAATTGTCTTTGGCATGGTAAGGGTTTATACTGCACCACTCTGATATAAAGGAAGGCATCTGCTTTTTCATGCCTCAAAAATTAACATTGTGTAAATACACATGACATTTAGAAGAAAATGCCATCCATGACCTTAGCAAATATAGGAACTAGAATACTCAGTTTAGTGAATTATAGTGACCGTTACACTTTGTTCTGATTGAATGTTTTTCTCAGCGAGAGAAAAATTCATATCATCGAACTGTACTAAAACGACATTGTTTTTTTAATTATCGCCATGTACTCAAATTCTGAGGTAATTACTGACGCCCAGATTTGCAGCTAGACATGCCCTACAAACATAAGACAAAAACCAAGCACCTTTATACAAGGCATAGGTTAATCTTATTTCCCCTGTCTGACGGCAGAGAAATGTTTGTAAATGAATCACACACTGCCTATAACAGGGTAAGAACAATAGTAAATCTTAACAAGACAGAAGAAACAAATCACACACCACTCCATCCCATACTCACTCAAGAACTGAACTATGCTGCGGATCAAGAAAAGAAAAAGTACTTAACGTCCTTTAAAGAGCGATAAAATATGGATGGCAAATCGCCCGTCCCGATAGCACCATGCACAGAGCATGATAAAATCATAAATTCACCGTGACCTTAAAGCTGCAACTAGAAAGGGGGGGGTGGGTATTAGTATTCCCCCTCTCCGATTCTTTTGACTTTTTACTGTACGGTCGCGACTGGCTGAGTTTGGCGATCTTAGCTTCCATCCTTCCCGCACATTCTGATACCTATATCGACCTAGTAATTGATCGTACGCTCCTACGGTTTTGTCGCATGCCGTCAATTTGGCAAATTCCATCAGAGTTTCGAAAACAGTATGAAACAACAAAGACTTCCCCCCAAAATAAACTGTATAATTAAAATTCCAAGTCTCCACTATGGTATTTTAAAGTTGTTTGCTTATTTGAATAACACAATGAACGTTATAAACTATTAGAGAGTCAAGACAACATATATTAGACACACAAAATAATCAATAATTATATGTTCTTGCTGTTTTGTCTAACGGCTCCCTACTCCGAAAGTATTGCAACATCACAATATAACGCATAATTTTTAACGTTGAAGGTCTCTCTAAATAGAGTCCTAACTCGATTATTATTAGAAATTACAATTAAAAAAAAAATAAATAAACCTAAGAGATCATATCTCATCATATACTTCTCCAACGCGAGAGATTATCAAAATGCAAGCAGCGGCCACGACAGAGGGGATGAACATCAATTTAACCCTTTTTTTGCTCCCGTAGGGTGGGGTTTAATTTAAACTAGCAGTCGTATATTCGGTTTCAGATTAGCCAATGTATGGTTTTCATAGTTTGAAAAGACCTTCCAGCAAACAGAAAATGTCACTTATGATCCTCTGAAGGGGTCTCAGAAAGTAACCACAGAGCACACAGTTTCGAAGACGAAAGTACCTCCTATCTTCATACTAAGAAAGTGGTAAGGGAGAAACGCGCCAATATTTTAAACAAGAACCTCTCAAGATAATTAATTTCTTTCTCCTTTTTCTATTACTAAAGGCAGTTTACTATTGTAAAACATTTAAAATTTAATGTCATGAGACTTCTCGTACACTGGATATCAATGTTCGAAGTAAAAGCCATCATCTTTTATGATAGCCTTACTCCTCCTTTGTCACTGTCTTATGAAGATAGGATGTCACTTTCGTCTCGAGGGGTGTGTTCTTCTCTGCGACCCCTTCAGAGGAACACCATGTGATATTTTTGTGCTGGACGTCTTTCCAGACCACCAAAACCGTTTCATTGGTAATATGAAACCGAATTATCCAGCTAGTGTAGAATTAACACCCCACCCTATATAGGGAGGGGCGAAACCCATATGTCTGCATTTTAAATGTCCATCCCTCTGTCGTGGGCGCGCTGCCCTTTAAATATCTCTCCGCTTGAGAAGGAATGAGAAGTATATCCATTGATTTCTTTTTCAAATAGTTTTGTAATTTTGTCAGGAATAATACGGGTTAAGGACATCATTGTTAGAGCAGACCACTTCAGGGTAAGAGATGTATGCGTTTATGGTTGCAATACTTTGTTTGAGTAGGAAGGGTACTTATTAAAACTACTTACGTGCAGGATGACATTTGGCCTTAAGATCCACATTACTTTCCTCTTTCCCTACCCTTTCCTGTCTATTTTTAGTTTGTCTTGCACTCCTCCCCCTCATATCATTTCTTAGCACACAACGCATCTCTATGGGCAGAGAATACAAGGTTATATAGGCACTGGTCATGCTACTACTGATTCTCACGCCGCACTGGGTGTAGGAGCGTGATCCATCTGTTTACATTCGACACATGCGAACGCCATATAATAAAGAGTGCGTCGATTCTAGCTAGCGAAATACTGAGAAGTAAATGGTGTCTGTGAATTCGTTTTTGCAATTCCGCGGGCCTTCTCCTAGCCAAAAAAAATTGATTTTTCATTTTTAGAAATCCTCTGACTTCCCAACTACAACCCTGTCATCTTCAATATATTTTATCAATAGCGCACGTTTCAATTTACGAAGTTCAAATTCATAACGAAATGAGAAAAAAAGCGAGGATCTTCCAGAGATTTTTGTTTTAACAAAAACGACGCTCTTTAGACTCATTTCCGCGGCGCATAACATTGACCTTCGGTCAACATATTCGATCTAACCTAACGAGAAACCGTTGATTAATCATAATCTAAGCTTCAATATGCTATAGAACTTGTAGATTTGTTACAATGGCAAAAAATGTGGCCAAAAACGACGGTTTTATAATTCAGTTTAACCATTGTGTTGCACAAATTCTAGACCATGAGGAAGTAAACTCGCTTAGAATTATATGGCAAAGTGCCGGCCCGATACCACGTAACCCTCTGCTCGCCCGTAAGATGCGCCGCACTGTTTTGATGCGTCTGCCAACGACATTCCCCCGTAAACCAAGGACGACCATGCGAAAGTTGGAGATTCGATAATGGCCTCCTATAAGCACTATCCGATTCGCGCTTATCACTTTCGTTATCCTGAATAAGAACATCGTTATGTAACCATGTTTATTGTTTAAACTGTGACTCACTTGTACACGATAAAGAGGAGGGAAAGTGTAGGAGAGATGCAAGAAAATAAACTTAGGATTCAACCATGAAGCTAAACATTCGTATAGGTCCTGAATGCTAAACATATAGCATGAGTGAACGTATGATAGAACTTTTAACTTTGTTGACTTTCAGCACTCCCCACGGCCTTGCTACCATTATGTGGAGAAGTTTGCCACTTACTCGAAGAAACAATTTTCTCGAAAACCTTTGTCGGAAATAATTTGGCAAAGTGAGGACGATGCTATTCGGTATAATGTTTAGCTGAAAAGATTCAGTTCTATATGTTGTAAAGAAGTGTCCAAGTAGAATATCATCTACACGTTCGAATATTATTTCATCGGTGTTGAAAGAAATTTGTAAAACTTTAGGAAGCGGTCTTAGCGGGGAAATAACACCAACGGTATTTTGAATTGGAGAGGTAAAGGGAGATGATGATGATGATGATGATGATGATGAACAGAGAAGAAGAATGATGATGATAATGATGATGATGATGATGACGATGACGACGAGAATAACAATGAAAAGATGATGATGATGATGATGATGATGATGATGATGATGATGATGATGATGATATGATGATAGAAAGAGAAGAAGGTGAAGAAGAAGAAGAAGAAGAAGAAGAAGAAGAAGAAGAAGATGAAGAAGAATATGATGAAGAAAATGGTAATGACGAGGACGACGAGGACGACGAGGACGACGAGGAGGATGAAGACGATGATAACGATGCTGCTGCTGCTGATGATGAAGATGACTAGAGAATGACACCGTGGTAGGAAACCGTAAAACATAATATCATAATAGGTTTGAACGTCAATGAAAAGATTCTTTGGTCCTATAAAGAATGGTAGAATATGAAGAGCAAAATGCTTCGAAGTAAAACGAAAAACATACTTTACTGACAAAAAACGAGACAAAACATTTAGACGAGAAAAGATTGAAAGAAATCAATGTGCACCCTCCTGCTTTACAATAAAATGGAATACGCGTAGCTTTTCATTAAATTAACATAATTCTTTTTGCAGACCTACATGTACCAAAACACAAGAAACCATCACTTTAGTCGTTACTAAACTTGAGCAACGACCCAATTTCAGATGAGTTATCGTTTATATTTCAAACACTTTACAACGTGTATTCTTGTGTAGTGTCGTTGGATCAAATCTGAGTAAAAACGGTTTGGTTTGCAAATAAAAAACACAGCGTTTAAAGAGGATCAGAGGTGCTGGTTGGTGATGGAAAATGTCATCAAAATTCCACATATTTTCATTGGTTTCCAGGTGAAAGTGTATTACATTTGCATTATAATGTGGGACTAATTCACTTCAAATGCAATAAATAGTTGTAGGGTTGGGCAGTTTAAACAGGTTAAGTTTCCACCACCGCCCGGAGGGGGGGGGGGCACAGCCATTAGAAGGTGTACACCATGTGCGTGTGAAAAAATGCGTAAAAAGAGTTGTTTTTCACGGTCGGGTGATGTACGCGCGAACAGTGAAAAGGGTATTAAAATCGCCAAAATTAGGAAAAAGGGTATACTTCTAACAGAAGGTTTACTTTAAAAGGGTATCTTTTCAAACTTGAACACATGTTTAGGGTATTCTGAGATCAACAGATAATTAGCTACTTGTTTAGGGTATTCTGAGATCGACAGATAATTACTTGTTTAGGGTCCATTTTTGAAAGTCCATACACGAGCAAGGTGTACACTTTGTAATGACAGCTCCCCTCCCCCCGGGTACCACCGTGCCCTTGTGTTGCAATATTAACAATTGACATTACCCCACATATTTATTTCTGTGTTAGTACTTTGTCAGCAGTGGGGATTTATGCAGAGGATTTTGTCAAAAACGAAGTGTTCTGTTGTTTTCAACAACTCTCCCCGGTACCGTGGTGACATTTTCAGAATAATGTCTGTTCACAGAAAGTTTGAAGACAGTTGATATTAAAATTATGTTGTTCTGCGACTACTCAATCTTATCTTTAAGTACCTTACCAATAAGATTTGAAAATTCGTGGTGGCGTCGTGACCCATCAATCATCACACCAGAATGAACATCGTGTGAACATTCGACATCACCAGCCAATATGGGGTATTGTCCTTATTGACAGATTCTATTTGACAAGGAAAACCTATCGATAAATAGGAGGGACAGATCCGATTACTCTATAATGTTTCGATACAGATTGCATAGTTATTTATATCGGTGCAGCCATTTTAAGGTTTCGGAGTACGTCTGCTTGTGTAAAGCGCGCCATTTTCATTAGGCCGTGCGCGTTATTTTTCGTTTCTTAAAAGAACCAAAACAAGAAGGAGGCAAAGGAAATGTACACATGTGTAGAGCGCAACAACGAGAAATGTTCAGATGGGGGGGGGGGGCGATCGCCCCACCACTGAAAATATGGGGGGGGGGTATATTGGGGGGATATAATTTGAAAAAATCATAATAGGCAATGCAAATATGTTTTAAAAGCATTGGAAAGCACTATAAAACCATTAAACATGGCATAAAAATACTACTAAACATATAAAATTGTCTATTTTTCGGCGCGCATTTTTCAATTTTGCCCTCCAATCCATGTATCGACGCCCCTGTTCAGATGAACATGATTCAAATGGGTACCTTAGAAAACTCTGAGAAAGCCATTTGTGAAAAAACTATAGCTCCTGAGC
>JZLH01S0368829.1:56578-99950 GCA_001188425.1 Eucidaris tribuloides
AACAAAAATATTAGCAAAAAGCAAAGCCGCATTTAGGCAATTGTTGCAAAAAAGAGGAGAAGAAGAAGAAGAAGAAGAAGGTGGAGGAGGAGGAGAACAAGAAAGAAGACGAAGAGGAAGAAGGGGACGAAGAGGAGGAAGACGAAGGAGAAGAAGAGAAAGAGGGAGAAGAAGAAGTCGACGAAGGAATAGGAGAAGAATATGATGATGATCATGCCAGAAAAAAAAGATAATGGTGAAGAAGATGACAAAGAAGAGGGGGAGATGAGTAAGAATCAGAAGATAAGACGAAGAATCGGAGTCAAACAGAGGAAGAGAATATTTCATTGACCATTATTCATTCCATTTTCAGAATATCGCTACAGCTGCTTGCAACACTTATTAATCCTTTAATCTAGTTTAATAACACAAATACGTTATTACTCAGAAAAAGATGATTTATTTTCCTTGCTTTTACATTTTATAGCAAATTGATGAACCTCTGTTCCAATTTGATATCTGCATCCGATCACATAATTATGTTTTCAAACGAGTAATTACAATTTTCATCACAATCAAAATCAGTGTATTTTCCCCTAAAATAATGTCAAATTTCTGACATTACCACGGGGTCATAAAGTCAAGAGGAGAAAAGGTGTGGGGGCCCCCAAATCCTCTTGGTTGCCAAGCAACCAGTTTGTTTAAAAATTCCCCCAAATATAGTGTAATGCGATGACAGATAATCAGTTTTGACACGGGACGAAGCGCCATCGTGGTGGGTATACCGGGATTAAAGAAGCACTGTGTAAACGGAACGCCATGTTTGTGGAAATATCAAAGCTTTCGACGACGGGAGATCGATGTAATAGTTGGTCTATCGATCAATGAATAAAAAAAGTCGACGTCCTTGTAACAAAGTAAGAGCAGATTAATTAATTTCAAATACTATCGTACATAAGCGTTGTCTCCAATGTGTACATTTCAACAAGAACTTTTCTAAATACGTACTTCAAAAGGGTAAATTTTGATCACTTGTTGTTATATTCAAACAGTCTTTCAATTCCTGACGCACACATGAGATACTTTTCTTCTCCTCTTCCCCTTCTCTTTTCTTCTTCTTGTTCTTCTTGTTCCTTCTCTGCTTCTTCTTCCTTCTCTTCTCACTCCTCTTGTTCTATTCTTTTTTATTCTTCTCGTTTTTGCTCATCTACTTCTCATTTTCTCCTCCTTTTTATCATCATCATCTTCTTCTTCTTCTTCTTCTTCTTCTTCTTCTTCTTCTCCTCCTCCTCCTCACATCCTCCTCCACCTCCTTCCTCTTCTCCTTCAATATGTTCAACAAGAACTTTTCTAAATACGTACTTCAAAAGGGTATATTTTGATCACTTGTTATATTCAAATAGTCTTTGAATTCCTGACGCACCCATGAGATACTTTTGTTCTCTACTTTCCTCATCCCCTTCTCTTTTCTTGTTCTTCTTGTAGTTCCTTCTCTGCGTCTTCCTTTTCTTCTTCTTGCTTTTCTTTTTATTCTTCTCCCCTTTCCTTTTTTATTCTTTTCGTTTTCGTTCATCTACTTCTCATTTTCTCCCCTTTTCAACTCCTTTTCAACTCATTTTTTTCTTCTTCTTCTCCTTCTTCTTCCTTCTCTTCCTCTTCTTTTTGTTCTTCTCCCCTTTCCCCTTATTTTATTCTATTCATTTTCCTTCTTGTGCCTATTTTCTCCCCTTTCTCCTGTTTATCTTCTTCCTCTTCTTCTCCTCCTCCTCCTCCTCCTCCTCCTCCTCCTCATCCCTCCCTCCTTCTTCTCCTTCTGCATCTTCTCCCTTTATCATTCCCTTCTCATTCTTCTGTCATCATGAACATTAACCACAAAACCGACGTGATCACAATTAAGCAGACTTCATCCAGATTTGCTATATTTAAGTCATCGACCCATTTGTGTCTTACGATCGATGTTGCCTTTTTCATTCAAAATAAAACCTTGTCGAAGTTGTGATTGATGACGGTGGCATAACCTGGAACACGGCGGAGAAGTAATGAGATGTTAAACCAACATTGAAAGCGCGTATAATATTTTTCAGACAAAACTGCTCCTCGTGTGAGCAACTTTTAAAGGGAAATGGCAAAATTGGAGGTAGTTCACACTCCTCAATTTGCGGTACACGGCTCCTTGAATCAAGCATACCGTTAAAAGATTCTGTTGGGAAAATTTCATAGTTGGACATTTCCCTTTGTTGTAGAATTATTATCAGAAAATGTTGTTTTAATCCGTTGTGTATAGCTTTCTATGAGTTCGATTTCTATCAGGGTCAGAAATTAACCGAACACTGTTAAATTAATGCTTGTTTCTCCACAAGCAAACAAATTAAAGACAATTCCTCCCAGCCTGAATATACACACTTGCTAGAGTATATATTGGTATATGTTTCAACTCATTTAGTTCTTGAGGCATTTCAGACTTTAAATGGTTACATACGTCCAATTACTAAAGGAAAATTGAGCAACTTTGATTCGATCAACCCGTAAAATAAAGATACGTTAATGAGGGTGTGTCAAACGTGAGCGGGGGGGGGGGGGGGGCTGCTGTGTGCTGGATTTCTTTTTGGAGTTTGATCAAAGTTCTTGAAGGCTTGAATGAGTCTTTATTTTTGTTGAAAGAGAAGAAATAGAGGAATTCTTTTCGATCTTATTGAGGCGCTCACGAATATGGTTTGCGTGTGTGGTAAAGAGACTGAAATTACTCCAATGCAATCTTTGCGCTTCGAAGGATGATTATCACACGCACATTCTTGTCAACGCCATATATTGCTATAATAAACTGACTTGAGGACTTTTTTCTATCATTAATGTAGATTGCAATCTTTCCTAACCAGCCCCCAAATTCTAAGACTTTTTCAAATTTTATATATTTCCTGTGGATCTCGATTAGCTGTGTGCAACAATACTTTGCAGCTTAAAACGCAATGGAGATGTTTCCATTTGTTACACATGACACAAGGTTTTAGTCTGAATGTTTGAATGTGATCTTACGTAAGCAAACAGCGAAGACAGGGAAGGAATGTTTTATTTTTCAAGTACTTAACTCTGAAACAGGACAACCGATGATATTATAATGAAAAGTTCTGTTCCCCGGTTCTTTTGAGCAAATCACGATTGCGTTTGTGTAAATGGAACGCATATGCGATATATCATCGTCACCACCTTAAAAAATGTTTCGGCATTACGAAATAATTCTTTCCAAACAAATTATGGGATTTACATGTCCGACGGTATGTGATACATGTGACAATCATTTCAAGTGCAGTTGCAGCTTACATACCAAGACCGAGTTACTACCGTGTGAATTTCAACGTAATATTTACATTCTTCCGACCAAAAGATAAAAATGAAACATGGTATGTCTTGTCGGAGGAAACGAATTCAAATCCCCAAATTTATTTAGTCACCAGGTACGTGTGAAGTTCCTTGAATCGAAAGTGGTTTATGACAAATATTTCTTTTTGATAATGGCATATTTCAGTCTGCTGTAAACCTTCGTCCATAAACTAGTATTGTTTTTTTTCTGTGGGTGGTGGTACTAATTGGTCATAAAGTCAGGATGACGTTACCGCTCCCATACTCAAAAGTATTGCAACACGAGAGGATAACGGCATACATTTAGCGTTAAGGGGTCTTTCCTAAAAGATGTCAATTACGTTTATGATTGCTTTCTCGTTTCTTTTCCAAGGCGGAGTGATTATCAAATGCAGGCGCGCCCTCGACAGAGGGACTGGAACATACAATTTTGCATTTTTTCGCCTCCCTATAGGGGTGCGGTGTTAATTCACACTAGCATCGTAATTCGGTTTCATATTACCAATGAAACGGTTTTAATGGTTTGGAAAGACTTTCAGCAAACAACAAATGTAAATATGCACCTCTGAAGGGGTCTCAGACAGAAGACCACACCCCTCGAATACGATAGTGACCTGCTTTCTTCATAAGACAGTGGCAAGGAGCAAACGCCCCATATTTTAAACAAGACCTCTTCAAGTTATATTTCTTTATTCTTTTTCAATGCTGAAGGCAGTTTATTATTGTAAACATCTTAAAATTTACTGTCATGAGACTTCTCAGTACATTGGATATCATGATGCGAAGAGAAAGCCATCATCTTTAATTAGTAGCCTTATCCTCCTTGTCACTGTCTTATGAAGATAGGAGGTCACTTTCGTCTTTGAGTGGTGTGGTCTTCCTTCTGAGACCCCTTCAGAGGAACATATTGATATTTTTTGTTTGCTGGAAGTCTTTCCAAACCATCAAAACCGTTTCATTGGTAATATGAAACCGAATTATACTATGCTAGTGTGAATTAACACCCCACCCTTATAGGGAGGCGAAAAAATGCAAAATTTTATGTTCCAGCCTCTCTGTCATGGGTGCGCCTGCATTTGATAATCTCTCCGCCTCGGCGAAGAAACGAGAAACAATATTCATTGATGTCTTTTCAAATAATTTGCTATTTTCCAATCATAAACGTATTTAGGACATCATTTTAGAAGACCCCTTCAACGTAAAATGTATGCGTTATATTGTATGTTGCAATACTTTTGAGTAGGGAGGGTTGAGGATTAGAAGGGTCTTGATTCAACACCCGTGAACAGAGTTTGTTAGATTGATCATTTTACGTGTGATCGTACTTTAAGGGGCAACTTTGCACCTTTTAGACTAATGTTACACTGGGAGGACCTTTTCAACATTGCATTGCAACTTTAAATGTCTGAAAGATGTAAAGAACTTTGCACCCGTAAAGGTGCTCCCAGTGTGACATTGTTACAGATGAACAGTTGAACCTATTTTCTTAGTGTGTAAAGAACGTTTTTGTTTACCGAGTACACTGCTCTTGAAGACAACAATGTGAAATCACATTTTTCGCCAGTTTTGCTACTGGTTCAACTCTCAGTTGAACCATTTTTTCTGATGTATAAAAACCTTGTTTCTATTTCGTGTCTTTCGATTCAGGTTGGCCAGTACTTGAAGGAGCAGTACCAAGAGGCCCGTGAGGTCAACGTCAACCAGGAGGGTTCCGGGCTGACTCTGGCGTCGTCGCCGTCCAAGAAACCCACCAAGTCGTACCTCATCTACTTTGAACGGTCGCCCGATTACTGTCGGAGGAATACGGTTACAGGTGAGGAGAGGACATAGGCGTACGCAAGGGGGGGGGGGGGTTTGAGTGGTTAAACAACTCTTTTTTTTTGCAGAATAGATTTGCTGTTCATCTCTGTATTATCAAATTAATGATAAATAAGATCAAATGCTTGATCTGATATATTTACTGACTCAGAAAAAGAGTGACCCAACAGGATTCGAACCTGAAACCTACCACCAGGCTATGCTGGGTAACTGTAAGACCACGGTTTACTTGGTTACAAATACCCGAGAATCATTCCGTACGTCTGAGCTCGTTAATAAGCCCCCAGTAGGAACGAATTGTATTAATGAATGAAAGGTTTGCAGAGAGAATTTAAGATGCAGAATAAATTTGCCGTTCATCTCCGTATTATCAAATTAATGATAAATAAGATCAAATGCTTGATCTGAAACTCAGATTTTATTTTTTTATTTTTTTATTTTTTTAGAAGAGGGTGTTTAACACCCCCTTTGTTGGGGAAACACCCCTTTTGTCCGTGTAACTGGTTTCCGACAGTTCAAGTTCAAGTTTTATTTACTCATTCAACAGATTAAAAAGTTCATAACAAACAATGACATATATCAATATCAATATTATTATACCAATACAAAAGACACAAAAGCATAGTAAATAAAAGAACAGTAATATTACAGACGTACATGAGGATAAATTTGTAAAAAAAAATGAGTGGGAATCAAATTAAAGATTAAATAAATCTTGGTGAGCTTGATCCCGTGTTTACAAGTGAGACAATAAGGGAATGTACGTAATTAAACAACATAAACAGCTGACATACAAACAAAACTAGTACAAAAGAACAGCAAGAATCATACCACCCCCTCCCTAGCCCTGGGGACGTCGAAGCATTCACGTATACAAGTATAACAATCTGGAGGAATAAGTCTTGATATGTCGTAAACAATATTTTCATAATAATTCAGTCACTACACAATAACATTTCCCTATAAATTCTCTTAAATGTTTTCAAAGATGTGGTCTTTTTCAGTGAAGTAGGTAAGGAATTCCAAAGTTTGGGACCAGAGAAATAAACAGATTTTTGTGACAACGAGGTTCGTGTTTACGGAATATGAAAGTCATGAGATTGGCGTGTGAAATGAGTGTGAGTGCTGTCATTAAATGAAAAGTATCTCACTAATGAATCGGGCAACAAGCCCTAATGACAAGAAAACATTAGTGTAGCGTGATTAATTTATACAAGTTATACACATTAATAATTTTCAAGTTTATAAAGAAATGTAAATTGCACATGGCTCTTATCGCTCTCTTTTGCAGCCTATACAGCCTCATAATGTTACCATTATTCGGTGATGCCCACACAACATTACAGTACGACAAGTGAGGGTATATTAAAGTATGATACAAGTTACGTAATATGTATTGAGGCAAATAACTTAATCTGTTCAGAATCCCTACATTTCTTGATACAATTCTACTTACTGCACATGTATGGTCATTCCATGATAATTTGTTATCAATATTGATACCAAGGAATTTAGTGTTTGAAACTTGTTCAATAATAGTACCATCTAAGGATATCTGTACATTGGAAACATCAATCTTTATTTCGTAAAAGTCATCATATGGGTTTTTGATGTATTAAGAATTAATTTGTTTATCCTAAGCCAAGATTGAACTTTAATTAACTCATTATTCAAAATTTCAACAAGAGCATTGAAATCAACATGTGACATGGTTATTGTGGTGTCGTCTGCAAATAAAATAAAGCTGATCTTATTTGAAACAAAACGAATATCATCAATGTATAAAAGAAAGAGGAGCGGGCCAAGAATTGACCCTTGAGGAACACCACAAACCAATTCTTTTAACTGAGAAGATGTGTTATTGTAAACAGTGTATTGTTGTCTGTGGGATAAGTAATCTTTAAACCAATCATGTGCAACACCCCTGATTCCATAATTATACAGCTTTGTTAACATATGTGGTGGTCCAAACAGTCGAAAGCTTTCGACAAATCTAAAAATAAACTAATAGCAACTTCTTTATCCTCGATTGCTCTTGAGATTGTATGAACATATTCAATTAAAGCTGATGATGTAGAATGTTGAGCCCTGAATCCAAACTGATTGCAATCAAGAAGATTGTGAATATTAATAAATTCAGTTAGGCGATTGTACATACATCTTTCCAGTATCTTAGAAAACAGGGGGAGGATAGAAATTGGGCGATAATTTGAAAAAGAGCAAGCTTGACCATTTTTATATATAGGAATAACCTTGGCGATTTTCATTTGATTGGGAAAAATTCCAGATTGCAAAGAAGCATTGAATTTTGCACATAAAGGATCGCACAACAAATGTATTTATTTTTTATGACAGTAATATCTAATTCATCAATACCAGTACTGGTTTTATTTTTCATGTTGCATACAATTTTGATTATTTCACTGTTGGTCACAGGACGACAAAAGAAAGAAGATTAGGTGCAATATTTATAAAGAAATCATTAAATGACTCGGCTACATCAATATCCTTTAATGAGATGCCATTATTATTTACAAAATCAACCTTTGCGTTTGCATGTTTGCCCAACAAGTCATTTATGGCTTCCACGTTAACTTCATATTGCCTCTTGCCCGTTGAAATTTTAAGGTATACTATTTAGCTTTTCGTATTGCACATGTGACTTTATTTCTAAATGTTTTGTACTTACGTTTACTCTTTTCGGTACGTTTAATTAAATACTTCTTATATAATTTCAATTTCTTTTTACACATTCTTGCTCCTCATTATACCACGGTTGTTTAGCACGTTGTCGTAACTGTATTTTTCTCAAAGGAAAACATTCATTATATACACTAGAAAGTTTGTTCATAAAGTCGTCATAATCAGCATTCACGTTCCCAGTAATGGAGAAATCCAGGGTGTCTAAAACAGTCATAAAACTACAAATATTTACATCAGTTATTGCAAGCTTAAAAGTATGAGATTTGTTACTTGTTTGGGTAGGCTTTAAAGATATATCGGTCAAAACAAAAACTGGTAGATGATCACTGACATCTGCAATGAGAACACCTGATTTGCATACATTATACTTAGTAAAGACGTTATCTAAAAGAGTAGCAGAGGTATCTGTTATATACGAGTACGAACATGTATTAACGGGAACATTGAAGATGTCAACATGCAGTCAAAAAAAAATCACTTACAGAATTTGAGGTGTCAACTGCAAGTAAATCAAAATTAAAATCCCCAAGTAAGAAACATGTTTTACGCTCACTGTTAATTGTGTATAAAATAGTATTTAAGTTGTCAAAAAACTCAGCTGATGAGCAGCTAGGCGGTCTATAAAGAACACCTACTGAACATTGTTTATTAATATTGCTATTTGCTAAAATGTGAAACTTCAATGAAAAGACTTTCCAGAGATTTTGTCATGATAGTCAAGTCATCTCTCTGTTTGTAACTGACATATGAATTTATAAACATACCCACGCCACCACCTCGCTTTGCTGATCTATTGTTAGCTAGAAAGCTAAAACCATCTAAAGTATCGTGACATGTATCACTATTAAGCCATGTTTCAGTTCAGCAGATAATAGAAAAAAAATAGGTCAAGGTCACTGACACAGGCTGAGAGATTTTGAAAGTTCACGGCAAGACTGCGGCAGTTGAAGTGGATACATGATAGCATATGTTTCTGCGTAATGTGAAATTCACTGTTAAATTTATCATTGAATTATTGGGCATAAAGTAACATAAAAAAACCTTGACACTTAAAGGGTGGATACCAAATATTGAATTCAAGAATGATAAAATGTACAAGAAAAAAGTTCACAGAAGAGAATAAATGAGAAAAAATAATAATAAATGCTACGATTATATATGCTAACAAGGCAAACGCCAAGCGTTGTCTCGCCTGCATATCGCAGTCATGAAGAGACTGCATGTCAAAACTATGCTATATGACTTCTGAGGCTGTCAGCAGTTTAGTGGCTGAATTGTGTTCTGACAGTTTACATACGCAATATGATGGTAGAGGCATAACATTTCTCAATTTGTTTTGTATAGTCTACAGTATTACCAGAACATGCACATACAGCAAATCTGAAGGGTAACCTTTAAGAAACTTTGACAGCTTTTCTATTGTACCATTGGCAAATTTGTGTGAATATCATAAATGGTGCCAAGAACTATAGCTCATTAAATAAATAACAACATAATGCAATTATAAAAATAAACAAGGTAAAATAACAAAATTGGTTAGGTAATAGAGAGTAGTGAGTCACTGGTATATATAAGATCAACTGTAGAATTGAACTTGTATGAAACTGAAGTAAAATAGTTAAGTGTATAATAAAAGTCATCAAATTATTAAAGTTCATTGTCATTAGAGGAACAAAAGTGAGTGATACAACATGCACAAGATACCAGTCATGGAAGTATCATTGACCTAAATTGACCTCTAATCAAATTTTCACTCACATTCAAACTTTGACGCTGCCACCATTCAAGAGATGAGACACCTCTGGTATGATTTTTGTGAAAATTCCACGTCAAAAGCTTAGAAAGTAATATTATATGGTGTACCAACATAGCACGTGCAGTCTGGAAAGATACATTGACTTTGACCTATAATCAAAATTTCCAACTACAATATCGAACCTTTGACGCCACCTTAGCAGATGGAACCTCTTGTATTGATTTGGCAATTTACCTACCTTGAAGGATATAGAAAGTTACATTGTGTTTAACAACATTAGCCCACAGTGCCCAGTCATGGGAAAGTAATCAAATTTGACTATGACTTTGACCTTTTATTCAAATTCGACTATATTTCGTAATTGACCATGCCCACCTTCAAGAGATGGACCTTCTTGTAATGAATTTGGACAATTCCATACCTTGAGATATAGAAAGTTAGTTGAATGTGCTACAACATCAGCACGAGTGCCACAGTTCAATGGAAAGTTCATTGACCTTTGACCTTATTTCAAATTCGGAACTCATATTCGAACTTGACCCGTCCCTTCAAGAGATGGACCTCTGGTATGAATTTGGTGATTCCCACCTCGAAGGTATAGAAAGTATTGTGGATGTGATACACAACATTCCACAGATGCCAGTCATCGGAAAGTTTCATATGACCTTTGACCTTATTCAATTCGACTCATATTCTGAACATCGAGACCTTACGCCTTCAAGAGATGGACTTCTCCGGTATGGAATTTGCATGATCCCACTCGAAGCGCTATAGAAAGTTCATTGTGTGACAACACTAGCACCAAGTGCCAGTCATTGGAAAGTTCACCTGACTATTGACCCTTATATCAATTTCGACTTATATCTCGAACATCGACCTGCGCCTTCAAGAGATGGGACTTCTGGTATGAATTGATGATCCCACCTCACAGCTAGTAGAAAGTTATTGTGTGTACAACAGTTAGCACAAGTGCCAGTCATGGGAAAGTTCATTGACCTTTGACCCTTGTGACCTTTTCAAATTCGACTCATATTCGAACTTATGACTGCATTGCCTTCAACGAGAGTGCGACCTTTGGTATGAAATTTGGTGATCCCACCTCGAGCTTTAGGAAAGTTATTGTGTGTACAACATAATAGCACATGTCGCCAGTCATGGGAAGTTCATTGACCTTTGACCTTTGACCTTATTCAAATTCGACTCATATTCGAACTGTGACTGTGCCTTCAAGAGATTGGGACCTCTGCGTATGAATTTTGTGATCCCAGCTCGAAGCTTTAGAAGTTATTGTGTGTACAACACAATTGTTGACGACGCCTACGCCTACGACGCCTACGCCGCCTACGCCGGAAATAATGATACCTATGTCTCGCTCCGCTACGCAGGCGAGACACAAACCTGCCAGGAAAATTGATTGAAATATGCAATAGTTTGATTTTGTCGTCAAAGTCACAATTAAAATCACACGAAAATGGTGCAGTACATAATTTAATCCTAAGGATGGGGGTGGCTTAATGATTGGTCAATAAATTGATCGATTTAATGCTTGATTTTGATTGATTTTGCATGAACTCTCATCTTCATAATTTCTCAACATTGTAGGTTCGCTGGGTACTGCCGGACGCATTTGCAACAAAACATCGGACGGCCCAGATGGGTGTGACGTCATGTGCTGTGGGCGTGGCTATAACACAAAACGCGTTCGAGAGACCAGGCAATGCGAGTGCAAGTTTCACTGGTGCTGCTACGTCAAGTGCCGTGAGTGTACGGAAACAGTCGACATTAACACGTGTAAAGGCTGGCGAAACGACCGAACTCCCGACCGATCATCCGACAGAACGTCCGACCGAATTCCCGACCGAACGCCCGACCGAACGCCCGAACGGAGCCCGAGTCGAGATCGGAGTTCGACTGAACCGGACGCAGGGAACACGATGGAACACGAAGCCGCGGAAACTGAAGTCGCGCCGTCCATAGCAACGGATGAACCGGCCAATGCACCTGAAATGTTGGGCCTACAGGCCGCGGCGCAGACGACGACGACGGCCAAGGCGCGAAAAGCCAGGAGGCGGCAGCAAGATCGTAATCGAAACAGGCCGAACAGAGAACGAAGGGTTAGAACTGTTTCTATGTAACAAACAGAAATACAAGGACATTGAAAGACAGTATTATAATATTATATATATGTGCGGTACGACATTAAAGTATTCGATATTTTTGTACTTTGAAATTGTGAGGTCGATAGCGCCAAGAGTGCCAAAATTGCCCAAATGGAATTCGTAGTCGTTAAATGTTTTACATAAAAGTCGACGGAAAACAGACATTGATAGGGGATCTTTTGAAGAATTCGTGCCAAAACTACTGCAAAAGATGTGAGCGTTGCGCTGAGAAATCTGAACAACAATGCTTATGTATTGTATATTAGAGTAAATGATATACTATTCAACTCATTTATTAAGGTTTACTTGTGGAAGTTGTAACTGGTATGTAATTCGATTCTTAGACTCATCGTGAACTCATGATTACCAACTTAAAAACATGTAATTTGTTCGCATATTTATTATCTGCCGTAAGTCAGTTAAATTTTGCTATAACTAAACAGTTATCAAGAAAAGGGAAATTGTAGTTCAAAATATACTCCTAAAAAAAGGTTGGAAGTCTGAGTTTGTTCGATTATTTCTCCCTTTTTGTAGTTATATTTAATCCATGCTTGGTACCATCAGAACGATTACTTAATTTTCTTTAAAATGCATGCAAAATGTTATACGGAGCGCCCCCCGCCCCATCCAAAAAATGGATTGAGGCCCCTGGTTGATACTCGAACCTAAATTTTAACAAATGTCACCAAATCTGAAACCAAATTATTCAATTTTTTGAAAAAGTTTGCACTGAAGTTTATACAGGTGCATGCATAGAAACAGTGGCGTAACTACGGGCCGGGAGGCAGCGTGCCCCTCCAACTACGGCAAAAAAAAAAAAAAAAACGAAGAAAAAGGAATAGGAAGAAAGAAAGAAAAAGAGAAACTGGGATGATGCCGAGTTAGAAAGTGATCTTTAAATCAGCAATTTTCGAAACCTAGACTTACATAGGTAAGTCCTTCTTCTTTTTATTAATTATTAAAACTACTTAACAATTCGACTATATCATAAAGTTTGTGCAATGCTCTAGCAGCCGTTTCTGAATGATCTGAAGTGTTAAACCTTTGCGAGAGTAATTCTAGCGTTGATGATAGCATTTGTTATTTAATCGATATGACATGTATTTGAACATACAGAACTTCTTCTTCTACGTTTCAAAATCCCTCGCATCGCAAGAATTACCGATGCTAATCTTACCTTTGAACCAAAAAGCTGAGCAACATATTACCAAATCACTTATCAATACTACAACAATTTGCGCAAGAATTCCTCCATCAAACTCATCACCACGGGCCACCTTTTGAAGAATCAGTTCGCAGTGCGTAACTAGGGGTCACGTCCCCCCCCCAATACGGTCAGACAAGAAAAAAAAAAACGAAGAAAAACTGGATGAAAAAAAAGAAAGAAAGAGAAACTCGACGGAGAACTAGGAAATTGTGCTATAGTAACCTTCTGAAAAAGACATATCAGCGGAAAAGACTCTCGTTTAACACTTCCTTGCAAATGTTTATTTCATTTGATTGTGTTCATGGTTCTGTTCTAGTCATAGAAATGCATTAAACTCGACTGGATGTAAAATACAAGGCGGCGCAAGTCGATCTGACAAATTTATTAATAGATAATTTGAGAGAGTAACACAGTTCTTAACCTATTGAGAAAGTGGTAAGTAAGGTTGTGCATAATGGGATATTCACGGCGTTCCATAATTATTCTCTACGTGTTAGACTGAGAATATCCCCCACTACTCCCCCATCGTGGAATCATATATCCCCTTAATTCTGCGTTGTAAAAATGACTTCAATATTAACGCATGATAAGCAGAGCAATATTTCAGATACCGCTAATCCCCCCGACTCAAAATCAAAACATTCTGATGCAGATATTTTGTCCCCTAAAAATTCATCACCACAACGGTGGGCAGCAACCTTTTTCGTGGTGCGGCCATTAACTGCGATTCCTGAAAATCAGTACGCCACTGAACCCTTAACACATCTAATCATTCGGATGAAGAGTTAAATGACCTGAATACACACTTGCATAATTATGTTTTTGTGCACATGGATTATAGAATTTTTTCGAATTACAGACGTACCGGGAGGGGGAGGAGGGTGCGTTTCAAAAATACGTATTCGATCGGACGATTTGATTATTCTTAGATTAGGCCCTAAATTTACGAAACAGAGATGACAGGGCAAATGTCTTCATAAAACGCGCTAAGAACCCATGCTGATCAGGCTTAACGCGCCCCATGACGCCCCGTATTATTTACGCCATGTTTTTGAAAGTACGGCCTGCCTATGCTTCAGTTTCATAATTAAAAAAAAAATATATTACCAATGGGCAAGACCAATAGTTCAAAAAAAAAAAAAAAAAAAAAAAAAAAAGAAAATAAAAAAAAATAAGCAGAGTGCTGTTTTGTTTGTTTTTTATTATTGTCCGGCTGTACGCTGATACAATTATAAAAAAAACAAAATGTATTCAAAAGCACAATAACTATTATTAATACCGATCGAACTCAGCTCGAGCTTCAGCTTCAGGGGCTTCAGCCCCTGACCCCTAGACTAAATCATCACCGAGCGTTTTAAAAATAACCTGATATCAGCATATTAGACCTATAAACGCTTTTGATGAAGTTACATCTTGAAAATGGGTTTATAATATAGTTAATTGTAAAGCTGCAGCTTCAAAGAAAATCTGTTGGCAGAGTGACAAATACTCCTGTATGAAACTGCACACACACACTACCTCCTGACACCCAACCTAGACGGACGCCTATACTTGACTAGGAAACATCATAAGATGGTCATGCCCTTCCCCTAGTACATCCATTTTATTTAAGCGCACCCCCTCCTTTGAAAATGGCTAACGGTCCTGCCAAAACGCATTTTTGCTTACTTGAAATTCAAAATGTTCCAAACCCTGCATGCGCTCGCTACGCTGTCACTCTGGAAGAAAATTGCCTTTTCACACACTATAAAACTGCGTAAAAACCGTAGAGCTTCAAAAGCCTTTACTACTAATACGGAGACGGAGACCCACTTGGATTCTATCATAGGTGAGGCCCTGAACCATACATTAGGATGATCAGGCTCTCCCCTGACAGGTCATTTCACCTTATAAAGCACTCCCATTTAAATAATCCTGGCTAAGGGCTGCAAAAGATTTTTCATCAAGAATTTCAAGTTTTCGCAAACTAGCATCGCTCGCACGCACTCGCTCGCGATATCTGCCTTTGTACCATGAATGTACATACAACACAACAATTCTTCACTGTAAAATAAGCCTAACATTAATACATATTTTAACGCAAAATAGCACAACAAAAAACTGAAGCAGGGTACCCACATAGATCCGCCTATCAAGCACGCTTAGCGTTCGCAGCGCTAAAATTCACCATCTCAAAATGCAATTTCGGGTGAGCGACTGGGTGCCCCCCCAATGAGCTGACCCACGGTACGCCACTGCATAGAAATTAACAGCAAGTTAAATATATTAAATATACAAATGGGGAAAAATAGACATACACAAGTTACGCCCAGCAAGTGGGAATATTGTACTACGTTTGAGGGGTTGACAAAATTTCGAAATTGTGAATGGAAATTGCCAATTTATTTTGAATTGATTCTACCCAATTTAAATATTTGTACATTAACAACAACAACAACAACAAAAGGACACGTGCTAGGATATGTCACTTACTGGGTTGCTAGGAGTAGTGGCACGAGTATACGCTATGCAAATAGGGGCAAAAAATGTGTATTTTTCATGCCATGGTAAAAACATTTTATTGTAACCTTCCAGTCATGTTGGAGACAAAATTATATTCTTAAGATCTTTTTATACATATAATAAAATAATTGCATTGTAAATATTTACATATGGATAAAACACCAGATTCTATTTTAATGTTTATATTTATATGGGATGTGTTGATGTGTAAACTTGTGCGATCGTTACTTTATAGGTTTTCCCGTCCATTTTCGCCATATTTTCGTGAATTTTCGTCGACTTTCAGAGCAGTTTAGTATCGATGAGAGCGGAGCGTGTAAATGCTACTTTCAGTTTGGTCATTTGCCTTTTCATTTCGACATTTGGCCACAAGTTGCAAATATTTGGACTTCAGAATGGTCAATTGTCATTATAATTCGTGCCTGCTAGCCAACAACGGACAGTTGTTAAATGCGAATTCGTCTTTTTATATATTCTAAAAAGCATTAGATTCTCATCCCAGTTGGTGCAATGGTAATGCTCTGAACATTTTGGAACTACGAATCTCAATGAAATGCTGACGAAACTGGTTGCAGAAAGACGAAACAGTATTTGCGCTCAAAGCCTCAATGACCATGACTGACGAAATGAAATTGAAACCTGCGCGACAAAAGTGTTAAACAGATCGGAAAAGGTGTCAAATCAGTTGACAAAAGACGGAATAGGAATTAGCATTTGCATCATCCTGTCATCTCACGTCGAATTTGAATTGATAATTGTTATTATTAGATGAACAAAAGTTTGAAAACAGCGGGAAAAGAGAGAAAATCCAGTCGGATAGCCAAAAAATGTATTTCGAATATTTCGAATAAAAGCAAAACTGAAAATTTGTAGGAAATAATGCATGTTAGTGAAAGTGACATGCATACTTGAAAAAAAAATCTTAAGAACACTTTACACAAAATAAGCAAAATTGTAATATATTTTGTTGAGAGCAATCTTCCATGAAATCATCACATTTTATTATTATTATTTATAAATGAAAAATTATACATTATATTAGTATTGTTAGGCTGACCGAACATAATACTGGCCCATAGCCCTGGGGAGGCGGTCCAGGGGGGTTGAACAAACTTCTCCGCTAGTGGTCAAAAATTTGCACGAGACGGGCTCGTGTGTGTGTGTTTGTGTGTGTGTGGGTGTGTGTGTGTTTGTTTGTGTGTGTGTTTGTGTGTGCGTTTGTGTGTTTGTGTGTGTGTGTTTGTGTGTGTGTGTTTGTGTGTATGTGTGTGTGTGTGGTGTGTGTGTGTGTGTTGTGTGTGTTGTGTGTGTGTGTGTGTTGTGTGTGTAGTTGTGTGTGTGTGTGTGTGTGTATGTGTGTGTGTGTGTGTGTGTGTGTGTGTGTGTCGACTTCACAGTGGAAGAATGTATACGCAGACAGAATAACATACTGTAAGACTGAAATGTATTATTTTAACAAATTTATTTTCCAACAAAAGTGTACAGCATCATATTACACCATATGTTCTTAAACGAACTGCATGTATAGATGTAATGAATATTACAAATTTCAGATTTATTATATATATTAAACAAGTTAATCCATATATCACTTCATATATCACTGCACACGCACATACACACATATAAACCGACAGACAGACAGACACACATGTATAGATACACTGTATGTACACATACCACGTATAAATAAATATGTATATACCAGTCCAAATTTCAAACTTATCACTGCATGTTCATGTATCTACTCACAACGAATATAATTAGATTCAAATATACAAAAATAACATTAATCATAAATGTACAAAATTCTTCATGAAATAATTTTAAGTAGGCGTCAACCGAAGACAAGATGTCGATTTCATGGTAGCATTTCTTTCCTCCCTTCACGTCGCAATTGAATGTTAAACAATCCCTGTTGGTAGAACTGTAATGATAAAAAGAATTCAACTTAATGAGAGATCTGAGGAAAAGGGTAAGGAACCACAAACCAAATAGTGGAAAGAAATTATTTGAAAGAAATTATCATGTATTACAGTGACATAAATTGACATGCTTTTTTCATTTTTTTCCTCACTGGAAGAGGTGAGTTACAAAAATATAACAGTTATCACTGTGAAAATATTAAAGCTTAATCACAATGCAACTAAATCTGACGAGAAAATACATTTTGCTGCATGGAATGATCAGATTACGTCCGAATAATTTAAGTCAGAAGAAATATTGAACTTGAATATTCTTATACTAACATCAGATTACTAAATATTAGATCATTTTTCCGTGAGCAAATTTTCTTCACCCCAGAAGTCCGCTGCGGGTTTACGCGTTTAGAAGAGTCACCGCGATAACAATTCGACTTTGTCGCAGTCTATGGGTATAATTTAGCACTCGGCACTCCTGCCTAAAAATTTCATTTTGATGTTAAAAAGATACCCAAACAGACAAAACCTAGTCTCATACTATACTTGACAAAAGTTATGACCCTTGACCATACCATTCTATCATTGATCCAAGTTTGATTAAAATCCGTTCAAAGGTCCTGGCGTTATCAGGCTGCGAGATGAAATCACACATGTACAAATGCCCCTGACTTTTGACCTTTCAACTCCGAAATCCAATCATCTTAGTTATCATTCTGTATTGTAATACATTTCTGACACAAGTTTCAATTGCAATCTGATAAGCCGTTAATAAGCTATCGCGATAACAGACTAATTAAAGACCCACTCACAGCACACTTACCTAACCACTTAAACTTCCGAGTTCTAAAAACTCTGAGAAAGACTTGCTCGAATAATGGTTCCCTTGGGCTCATTTCTTTAAACTGGTCGGACACGACCCGGAATCGGGTAAGATTTGACATGATTTTGGTAAGAGGTGACCCAAATAGGGGTCAAGCTTGACCCTGTTTCCAGGTGTGACCACCAAAACACCCCCTTTTTGAGTGAATTTGTTTTAAGAGTGTACCCATCAACATCTACAGAAGTTAACCAGGTTGTGCCCCCCCCCCCGTCTTGGTAACATACATGAATATATATCATACACAAATAAATAAATGGCTTGTGCACATCTGAACATTACCAGGGAGAGCGTTAAACAAACAAATAAATAGATAAATAAATAAATAAATAAATAAATAAATAAATAAATAAATAAATAAATAAATAAATAAATAAATAAATATTTATTTATTTATTTATTCTGTTTTCTTTATATTAAACTGCAGGGTTGGCCTGTTCAGTTATGCAAAACTGCTTTCCAAAGGCGCCCTGCAGTTACATACCTGTAGATCATTTAACATGAAAATACAACATACAAAACACTTATTCAACAATGTCAACAACAAAACAGAGAGTGAATTCTTAGTATCTTAAAATGTGAAAATTGCACATATTTGAATAACAAAGTTATAATTCAATTGAGTCAAGATTTAGAGCTTTGCATCGTTTCTTAAATGTATGAAGGCTTATACACATCTGAACATTACCAAGGAGAGCGTTAAACAAATAAATAAATAGATAAATAAATAAATAAATGAAAATAAATAAATGAAAATAAATAAATGAAAATAAATAAATGAAAACAAATAAATACATAAATGAATGAATGAATGAATAAATAAATAAATAAATAAATAAATAAATAAATAAATAAATGAATAACCATGAATGATTTACCTGTTTGTACCGAAGGGAGGTTAAATGGTCCTTCACCGAGGAGCTCAAACCGCATGCCGATGTGCTGATGCCATTCTATGGGTAGAAGGCGGACGTATCGGGCGAAGACAGGAGGGTTGAACCTATTAACCATCAACGAGGATTGGTCACTGTTGCCTGTAAACACCCTGACCTTATAAACCAGAAAATAAAATATAACTTTACAATAATCAATGGTAAAAAATCAGGAGTGTCATATCTAAAGATATGATTGAGTATTTGCAGAATAACATAATTCTACACACAACAAAAAAGTAACTACCCTTTTTTTCAAACAACCATAGCTTTTTAACGAAATACGTTTCAGCCAAATAATTTGGCAGGAGTATTTCTACACTTACTGACTAACATCTGTATGAAAATGTGAATGATCCGTCTAGCCATGCATGAGTTGCATGGATGCATGCATTAAAGGCAAAAATGTCACTTTTCAAAAGTCACAGGAGTCATCTCTTATGCCAAAATAATGGTAAATAATGGTATTTTTTGATCTGTTCATAAAGTGTGCTCACTCAACCATGACATGCATGCTTTTATGTTCGTACAACATGTAAAGATACATTTTGCTGAAAAATGCCGGATTTCAATTTTTTCAATAAACTTAATGGATTTTACAATTTCAAAATTGAGAAATATGGAAATTTTTAAATTGAGCTCATGAAGCGTAAAATATGGGGAAAATGCCAGGGGAAGTGAAAGGGGATGGAACGACAGATGATTAACATAAATAGCCCTTAATCATTCACCAGAAACAAAATTTGTCAAAATCCTGCATCATAAATTCCCCCAAATGACCCTGGTGACTTTTGAAAAGTGACATTTTCCCCTTTAATGCATGCTCACTCATGCATGGCTGAATGGATCAATCACATTTTCATACATAACTTAGTCAATGAGTGTAGAAATATTCCTGCCAAATTATTTTGCTAAAACTTATTTCGTCAAAAAGTTATGGTAGTTTGAAAATGGGGGTAGTTACTTTTTTGTTGTGTTTATATCATCTATGAGCATAGAGTATTCTGAAATGATACTCTCGTACAGAAGAGAGTAGTCGAAAGCACCACTTCATGTTCAAGAAAACCTGTAGCTACACAGTGACAAATCACTATGCTGACCGAGTAATATCACAGAAATCTACAAGTGAAACACCGTTAATTGTGAATATTGCAAAGCTGGGGCCAGTGGTGGAAAATTCACCTGTTTAAACTGCCAATCCTAGACCGATGAAGGTATCAATTTTTTTTAATCAAGCTGAAGGCATATTAAGAACAACACCCATTTCTACGCCCCTTCTGACATTCGTTCAAGACCCCGTGTGTCTGGGATGCTGATGGTGTTGCAGTATCCCTGGGTTTGTTTTTGAGGGGGTAAAAACCTCTAATAGTTGTCTTAGGACTGTTGTTAACTTTTTCCCTCCGCGATTCTGTGATTCCCATAGATTATAGTACATCCCTTTCCAGCCAAAGGGCTAAGACATTTAGTACCTTCTTTGCTCTTTAAATTGACCAGCGCTATAAAATATCTACTTTAGCATGCAGCTCTTTGGCTCTTGACATTATTTTGCAGGGGAATGAAAAGAGCCTATACCATCGGAGACAACTCTTTTAACAATTCCTCGATATGACGCTACATCAGCACCTCTGGCCCCCTCCAATAACAGAAAATCGTCCCCAGGTTCCCTGACAAGTTTCAACATGGAGCTCACCTCTCTCGTCACTCCGCACGTCGCCCGAACAGGAGCCCACTGCTGGTTATCGCTGCTGTATTGGACGGTGAATCTCGTCACCCACTCTCTGGCGTCACTGCATCCTTGCGTGATCACCCCGGTCACGCGGTAGACTCCTCCCAGATCCACCTGGACCCACTGTGCGTCATCGTTCGTCAGGGTTCTCCACCCGCCGAGACCGCCGGCGGCGGCGTGACGCTGGTTCAGCCTCGCTCTATCCGCACACGCGCTTTCATTGACGCAGGACGACGCAGATAGACTCTGGTCCGATATTCGGTGACTCTCCATCCCCAGCCTGTTCGCATCGATTCCAATTTCTAATGAAGTAAGAACAGACGGGTAAAACAATATGCCACGTTCCGGGGCCACGTTATCATTTGCCAATTTAATAACCATTAAGAATTGTGTGTTTTCGTGAATCTGCACGTCGCAACTACAGTTGCTAAGATTGATCAAACTAAGGAAAGAAAACAAAAAAATTGGCATTCATATTTTGAGATTCATAATGACCTATAGTTTTTCTTTTAGATATAATAATAAATCATTTTTTTTGTATGAGCTGTTTGTTCAAACTGTGTGCTTGCGCGTCATTGTGCGAACATCTTGAAATCATAGTATGACAACACAAACGTAGTACGAATAAACATAAATCACTGAACAGGGTTACCAGTTCGGTGTTTTACATCAAAAACACCAAAATTTGATTTCAATTGGCTGGCAAAAATTGAACTTCCCGCCAAACGGCCTTTTTGGCGTTGTTTGGGTGCTTTACAATTGTATACGTGTACTTGAAAATCATTATGAAACCCAATTTTAAGTAAAGAGGAAGCTCAAGTGTCTCATGTCTTTAAGTGGCTGCTGCATCTCCCTGCTTGTTCAGGGTTGCCGACTCAAATTAAGGCCAATCCGCGGCAATTATTCCTTCAAGCCGCGGCACAGGGTCCAAAAGTAGTGGCGCGCGTAGTCTGCGCGTAAACCATGGCACCAAAATTTTTGGTCGCAGTAGAGGTTCAAAGGTGTTATAAATTGATTACTACGTTATTTCTAACCATGTCTAGGGTATGCCACCCATAAATTGCATCAAATGCAAATTTGGCGGTGTTTCACTGAATTTGGCAAGTAATTTGGCGTTTTGAGAATGAGAAAAACTGGCAACCATGAAGCACTAAAAGTGGATCGATATACTATCATACCAGCAACTGGTCCATTGCCGATGAGTTCAAATCTGACGGCGATATTTCCCGTCCAGCTACGGGGGTGGAGCCGGACGAAGACCGCCGTAAACGGCTCATCGAACTCGTTGATCATCGGGGTAGAACGGTCAGAATTTCCCACAAAAATCTGCAAATCAACGCAAAAGGAGAAATAAAAGTTTGCACAAATTTGTATTTGTTGACACACACACATCCTGATGACGTGGCCCTCACACCCCGAAATGTATTTGGTTTCTGTGTTGAAAGCCCTTCCTCTTTATTAGCCCGTCAGCTGGACAGTGATTTATTTCAACCGCCCTGAATATATGGTTAGGAATAGAAATACTGGCACTGGTTAAACGCCTCCTTTAAAGATGTTTTCTCTTTGTTGTTATCGTTTTGTTTATTACGCGACTGGGCGAATTTACCTTTTCTTCGGCATTGCAGTCTTCGACGAAGTCCCACGATTCTCCGTCCATGCTGTGCGAAACCGAGAACGAAGTCACCCAGTTCTCCATGTCGTCCTGACCTTGCGTCATGACGCCGGTCACGCGATGCTTCTGTTTGAGGTCGACGCCCACCCACTGGTTGTGGTCGTTGACCTCGGGTAACCAGGCACCCATGAACTTCCCCGATCGGACGGTGTTGAGGCGGGCCCGGGGCGCGCAGTGATACTCGCTCCAGCAGCTCGACGCGAGCATACTGTCGTCCGGGATGCGATAATCGTCGACACCGAGGGCGAACGGCATGACTGGAATTTGTTTCAAATAAGTTGGAAGTAAGAGGCGGGAGAGGGGTGGGGGGGGGGGGTATGCAGAAAGAGAAAGATCAAGTGGGAAGGAGAGAGAATGGATGAAAGAGTTTACGTTAAAAAATGATAGCGAACTTCATTTCAATAAGACTATATAAAACAATTAAGTGGACGTATAGCTATCAAATCACAAAAATGCCACTCCACTTCATCATTATCAGTCCAGTTTTAATCAGGATTTACCTCACTCTTGCAGCAATCACTCTCACACCATCTCACTATCTTGCTTGATTCAGGACATTCTCCTTTCTCAAACCAACCCTTTTGAGGTCCCCCTTCACCTGCTTTGTCCACGTCTTCTTCTGTCGTCCTCTCTTTCTTCGTTTATTTGATCTAAAATCCAACACTTTTCTCCGAACATGATCATCAATTCATCATCCCTTCTCAACACACGTCTGTACCATCGCACTCAATTTGGTCCTCCGATTCCTCCAAAACCAAGCGTCTCCATCAAGTCCTCGGTCTTCTTCCTGTCCATATGTTTCACACTGCATATCGCTCTCAACATTGCTTTCTCTCAACAACATCACAAATCTCATGCAACTCCAATAAACCTTTCCTTTCGTCTTCAAGAAAAACTTGAAAGAAAAGAAAAACTTGAAATATTGACTCTTCGTATAGTCCATGAACTTTACACCGCTACGTTTTGGCTTTTCTGTCACAGCTGCTTCACACTCGCCACTTGCATTCAGCCTTTTACCCAAGGCCCTCTCACTGTTTTCACTTTGTAACCCAGACTCTCCACTAATTCAACCATCTCTATAGCTCTCTATTCACATCTTCCACAGATAAATCCTCTTGCTATATAGACTTTCGCACATCTTCCATAAATCCATTTCTCACATTTCGTACACAACACTGAGTTTTTCATTACCTTCTTTCCTCATCACGCCACATGGGTCTACCTTACTCACCGGCTCTTCTGACCCTCTCACCAACAATTTGTTTTTCCAAAGTTTACCATCAGTCCCTTACTCTCAAACGCCTCGGTCCATTTCTGAAACTTCCCCCTCAATCCCTCCATTGACTCACTCATCAGAACCAGATCATCGGCATACAGCGTCTCACTCATCAAGCCGTCTCTTGCACTCTCCATGACCACGTCAACCTCGATTGCTAAACACCAGCGGTGACAACACAGAACTTTGATGCACACCAACTTTCACCCAAACTCTTTTGACAACTCTGATCCAACTCTAGCTCTTATGACCGCTCCTTCATACAAACACATCCCTGCTCTCACTGTTTGCTTCACGTAAATAGTTCTTTCTCGTCGCCCACCACATCACCTTCCTCGGAACCGTATCGAATGGCTTCTCCAAATCAACAAATCACACCCATAACTTCTTCTCTTTATCTAGGTACTCCTCTTGTAACCGTTTTACTTCTTCAGATCCCCCCATTTGTAATAACGGTTGATTTATTTTTCCCCTAACACCATTGTTCTTTGACTGTGTTGAAAATTAAGACTACCTGGAATAGACCCAGCCCCGAACAGTTCCAGTCTCAGCAAGATCTGGGTGTGCCAAGCTATAGGTTCAGACTTACCTGGAATACGCCCAGCCCCGAACAGTTCCAGTCTCAGCGAGATCTGGGTGTGGCAAGTTACGGGTTCAGACTTACCTGGAATAGGTCCAGCCCCGAACAGTTCCAGTCTCAGCGAGATCTGGGTGTGCCAAGTTACGGGTTCCACGCGAACAAATCGAGAAACGAACGGGGGCTTGAAGGAATGGATGACGTGGCTGCTACGATCTCTATTTCCCAGAAAGATCTGGTAGTAGCAAATCAAAAATAAAAGATGGTATAGAGATTGTGTTCTTGATTTGCGAACCACAAATTACTTTCTCAGATTTATTGCAAGATGGAAAATATACATACAGTGGTGCTCGAAAACATTGTTACGTTACAAACGGCTACAAACGCGTTTCCTGAAACGAATTCGTTTCAATAAACGCAACGCACGCATTTACGACGATGGCTTTGCGTTTCATCGCATTTGAACATCGTTTCAAGAAACTCGTTTAAATAAACGCGTTTGTAATACGACGATGTTTTCGAGCGCCACTGCACATTATGTCCTGAAGTTTTAAACGATGTAGACGATGGAATATATAGCGAAACAACGGAGGGACTAAAGGAAAGGTTTTAGAAATTGAATGTGCAAGGCCTTTGAGGGCAAGGGTTTGAAGGTAAATCTTGGGAAGACAAAATTAATGGTGAGTAGCACAGATGGAGAAGTGTCAGTTAGTAAGGTAAACCCATGCTGCATGTGTGGAAAGAGGGTAAGGGCAAATTCTGCGTTGTGTGAGAAATGTGGGAAATAGATTCATGGGAAATGCTTAAAGATGAAGCGGGTGACCCGGAGGTAAGCGAGAGATTTTTTGATGTGTGGTATGGAAGATGCAAGAAAAGAGTGGGAGGGATGGTGGAACAGGTAAAAAAGTTGTATTACGAGGTGGAAACGGTGAAAGAGTTGTCGTACTTGGGGAGAGGGTGAATGTAAGTGGAGGGTGCAAAAAAGCTGTGGGTAAAGTTTAGGGAATGTGGTGAGTTGTTATATAGGAAACAATTTCCTTGAAGATGAAATGAATGGTCTATAGGAGTTGCGTGAGTACTTATCGGTACATTAATTATCAGCTGACAAAAAATATGCAACACAGCAGTCTATGGATAAACTGGGATGGTCGCTCAATGATTGTCACTTTTTAAAAACACTTGGGCCCTATCGGTCTAATGAAAGAAGAAGAAAATGTAAAGCTTCTACCAACCTGTATTTAGCTGACAAGCTTTTCGTATTATCCACTTGATCGTTTTGAATTGTATTTTTTTTCAGGGCCTCATTTTTAGACCTTAACAGAGACACTAGCATTGGGAAACTCAGATTTTTAAACTGGAAACGTTGCTATACGATGCCTTTAATACCCCAAATTAAAATAAAAAAAAGATAGACAGTGGTTACAAAATTGTTGGCGCCTGTACCTTCGGTTTTCCATTCTTGCCGGGGATGCGTATCCAGCCATACCCGTCGATGCTGTACGACACGGTATATGACGTCACCCACTGATCGGCACCACTCCGACCCTGGGTTACTATGGCACCCACGCGAAATGATTGTCTCAAATCAATCTGTAATTGAAGTGGAGTTGAAATTTGTTTCGTCTGTATATATGCATACAAAACATATAAAATAATTACCTAAACATACATGAACACATTCTTGTGTATATATGCAAATCTTCCAAAGAAGTATATTTACATACTACGAATTAATATGTTATATATTTGCTTGTTATTATATATCTATTTTCGTCATTATGTGATCAATACGTTGAACAAGTATATATTAACAACAAAACATAGAATAGAATAGAATAGAATAGAATAGAATAAAATAAAATAAAATAAAATAAAATAAAATAAAAAAAAATAAAAAAAATAAAATAAAATAAAATAAAATAAAATAAAATAAAATAAAATAAAATAGAAAAGAAATAGAATAGAATGGAATAGAATAGAATAGTATAGAATAGAATAGAATAGAATAGAATAGAATAGAATAGAATTGAATAGAATGCAACAGAATACAGTACAATGCAACAACATTTAAATTTTGTTGCATTGCACTGTATTTAAAAATATATATATTTTTTTAATCGAAAAGCTGTCACACTGATACGCAGACAAGTCGGATAAACTGTTATTTACACAAACGTTACATAGAGCATGTACAAACTACTATAAAAGAAAAATTGATAATTCATCACTGAAAAATACATTGCAATATTATAAAAGTTAACACACTTAGCAACTCGATATGCACACACACAGAACAGTCCGTGTCAAATTTTCCGTGTAAAATTTTATCAATTTACCCAGGAATCTAGTGATTCTGCTCGCTTTTTACATACAATTCTGGTCAAAAGAACCAAGAACTGGAATAAAATTAACAGAAATCCTTGTTATATAACGGCTGACCAACCTAGTTTGTGGGGTTGATCTTTGACTGTGGCTATATAATACGGGAAGGAACGGGTTAATCATACCTGAATCCATTGATGTGCATCGTTCATCTTTGGCGACCAAGCATAGTTCTCCAAGTTGAGTCGTCCGCTTTGAGCACAGTCTGAGGCGCTAGAACATGATGAAGCACTCAATCCCGAATCCGTGACGCTGCCATCTTCAACCCCGAGTGGTCGGGTTTCCAGAACTCCTTGAAAGGAAATCATTTATATCAGTTTCTAGGACAACTCCCCCGGAGGACAGCTCACCCGGAGGACCACCCCCCCCCCCGGGGGATGTCAAATCTATGTCACGTCTATGCTAAGTGCTATATTAAATCTATGTCAAATGCTATAAAAATGCTATGTCAAATCTATGTCAAATCTATGTCAATATAACAAATTACTATGTCGAACTGCTATTTGAAATCTATATGAAACTTATGTGAAATCTATGTCAAATACTATGTCAAATCTATGTCAAACCTATGTCAAATGTTATGTCAAATTCTATGTCAAATTCTATGTCAAATGCTATGTCAAATGCTATGTCAAATGCTATGTCAAATGCTATGTCAAATGCTATGTCAAATTCTATGTCTAATCTATGTCAATATAACAAATTACTTTGTCGAACTGCTATGTGAAATCTGTGAAATGTATGTCAAATACTTACTCAAATATATTTCAAACCTATGTCAAATGCTATGTCAAATGCTATGTCAAATCTTTGTTGATTTTATGTTAAATCTTTGTCAATTCTATGTCAATATAACAAATTAATATGTCGACTCTATGCCAAGTCAAGTGCTATATTAAATTTATGTCAAATGCTATGAAAATTGCTATGTCAAATCTATGTCAAGTCTATGTCACATCTATGTCAAATGCTTTGTGAAATGCGATTTCAACTGCTATGGCAAATGCTATGTAAATCTATGTCAATAATAATTATAACAAATTACTATGTCGAACTGCTATGTGAAATCTGTGAAATCTATGTCAAACCTATGTCCGACTCAAATGTTATGCCAAATTCTACGTCAAATGCTATGTCAAATGCTATGTCAATGCTATGTCAAATCTAGGTCAAATCTATGTCAAATCTATGTCAAACCTATGTCAAATGTTATGTAAAATCCTATAGTTATGTCAAATGCTCTGTGAAATCCTCTGTCAAATTTATTTCAAATCCTATGTCAAATCTATGTCAAATCTACGCCAAATGCTATGTCAAATTTATGTCAAATCCTGTGTCAAATCTATGTCAAATCTACGTCAAATCCTGTGTCAAATCTATGTCAAATCTATATCAAATCCTGTGTCAAATCTACGTCTTTTATGATATGTCAAATTCTATGTCAAATGCTATGTCAAATGCTATGTCAAATGCTATGTCAAATCTGGTCAAATCTATATCAAACATATGTCAAATGTAATGTCAAATTCAATGTCAAATGCTATGTCAATGCTATGTCAAATCTATGTCAAATTTGTGTAAAATCTATGTCAAATCTATGTCAAATGCTATGCCACATGCTACGGCAAATGCTATGTCAAATCTATGTCAAATGCTATGCTAAATGCTATGCCAATTCTATGTCGAATCTACGTCAAATGCTATGTCACATCCTATGTCAAATCTATGTCAAATCTATGTGCAATTCTATATCAAATATAGGTAAAATGCTATGCCAAATGCTTTGAAGGACAACTCAAATTTGTAAACCTGGAAATATTGTTAAAATTGTCCTCGGGGGAGTGATCCTCCGAGGAAGATGTCCGGATACCAGTTTTAACCCTACAATGTGTCTCAGAAAAAAAAATGTGCAAGTGAAAACCGCCCTCTTTGGCAATAAGAAAACACTCTTGTGACATGGTGCTTACATCAACGTCAAGGACATGGTCTTAGCTTTCAAATGCCGT
The DNA here is from genome assembly GCA_001188425.1 of Eucidaris tribuloides. Lineage (NCBI taxonomy): Eukaryota > Metazoa > Echinodermata > Echinoidea > Cidaroida > Cidaridae > Eucidaris > Eucidaris tribuloides. Next base: position 85,430 of record JZLH01S0368829.1, read on the forward strand.
TAGTTTTGTTCAATTTGCTTGTCTTAATCTTAAGATATGTTCATTTAAATAAGAAAGGATGAAATCACAATTGCGCCACTTTTACAACAGTCCCTTGTAAAAGTGACACAATTGTGATTCCACACTTTTGTTGTTTACAACATATCTCGGGATTAAAACAACCAAATTGAACAGAATAAATGACATTTGAAAGCTAAGACTTTGCACTGCCAACCCTAGCTCTCTCCACAGAGTACAAATGATCTTATGGGTGTTTAATGCCGGAGAAAACGAATTAGCTCATTTTTCATTGTCACATAAGTTTCCCAACACATTGCACAGCAAAAACGGCGGTGTTAGAATTAACGTGTCAATGGAGGATCATACCCTTGGATGTTAGGATTATACCCAGGAGTTTGTCCCTAATACTAACGAATGTGAAAATAACCCCCAAAATTTAACACAGGTAGGTAGTTTATGGTGTTGTCCCGTATTAACATCGGGGTGTTAATGTAAACACCGTCTCGTTTGCTGTTTGTACACGAATATATTACAGTTGGTCCAATAGGTGTTGCAGGCATTTTACCATTCAGAAGTTTCCAAGTATAGATTGTCAGTTGAATTCTCTTATCAAGAAAAATAGTGATTCATATTTTACATTACAAGTATTGCGGTGTTGAATCTAACACCCAGGGTATTGCACCGCATACATACCAGATTTGGTATTAAACATCAATACCTTTTTGGTTTGAAAATAATACTCTTGGAGTAAGAAGTAATATTTTAGCTCTGAAATGAAAACCTCAGGTGTTGAAATGAGAGACAAGTGATGGTACATAAGGCAACTCCTAAGTGTTTAGCTTTAGCTGATAGGAAGTTGCTTCGAATAGAACCAGAAAAAATAACGAAACACATCAATGAAACAGTGGAAGTTTGACAAAATATCAGAAAAATAATAATGAAGATTAAAATTTTTGAAAATTCCAAACTCATTACAGAGTTAGCGGCATTGTTGCATTTACTAAGAACAACTTAAAATTTCTCATGTTTGCGAAATATCACTAAATTCACTCTGTTTTTTAATGTCGACGATTGGGCACACTTACTTTACATGAGATATCATGTAAAATATATTCAGTTTGAACAAAAGTGGAGTAGACAGATGAAGAAACTGTTTCATTAGTGAAAATAACAATTTTGTAAAATTTTGTGCCAATTTGTAGTAGTCACAAGAATTTTCAAAATTAATCATCGTATTTATATTTGCTCGATTTACTCAAAATTTCACTGACGCGTTGTCCGTTGCTATCTGTTCTATTTAAAGGAAACTTGCTGTAACATCCATGTTATGAGCCCGAAAGTAGCCATTAAAAGTCGGTTCCGTTTAGTTAAAATAAGATTAAAATCAAAACCAGAACAAAGTGTCGTACCGTCTGATATTCCGACTCCCAGCAATTCGAACCTCAGCGCGATCCTTCCTCCCCAGGAACGGGGTTGAATCCGGACGTAGCGCGCCTTGAATGGCGGCAGGAACCGGTTAGTAACCTGTGTGTTACTGTCGTCGTTACCAACGAACTCCTGACGGGGAAATAAGATGTTTCAATTAAAAGAGAAGCCCAGTGAGTAAATTTTAATTAATGTGATTTAATCAACAAAGAGATTTATCAACATTACTTACATCACATAACAAACTAGAAGTATCACTAAAGGTGATTGATACCCCTCCCTATCATGTCCCTGACTTATTGCCATGATATGCCATTACCATGACAACGCAGGTTCCGGCACATTCGAAAAAAATATGTCTTGTACATCTTCATCCCAAGACCAATTAATTTGTGTGCCAAATCTCATGAGCATTGGCAAAAAAATAAGAAAGTAGTTCGATCCGCAAGAACTTTACCCGATTTATTACTATGATATGCCGTTACCATGGCAACGCAGTTTCCAACACATTCGAAAAATATGTCTTACACATCTTCACCCAAAGAACAATGTTTATGCCAAATCTCATGAGCATTGGTCAGAAACTGTGAGGAAGTAGTTCGATCTGCAAAATTTTTACCCGATTTATGGCTACAATATGCCGTTACCATGGAAACGCAGATTCCGACACATTTGAATATGTGTCTTACCCGTCTTCATCCCAAGACCATGTGTGTGCCAAATATCATGGACATTGGTCAAAAACTGAGGAAGTAGTTCGATCCGCAAGGTTTGCATCGGACCGCCCAACCGCCAGCCCTATTCCACCGAACCCTGATTCCTATATATTTAGTACCCCGTTCAAACTTCGTTTGGCGGGGGTATAATGAGAAAGTTATGGATTTGATATTTTGTTACATTTCAGGGGATATCCGTAACTAATCACGATGACAACTTTGCAAAACACTGATGTCATTATTGAGTACTTTTACTGATAATTCAATGACATGCATCCAGTTGAACCTACCAAATGCAATTGAAAAACCATTCCTCTATGTAAAAGTGACAGTGCCTGCAAAAAATCCTTCTTAAAATCTCTTACATAAAAAATCCGTTTATACACTTTTTATAGTAGATAGAGACGCAATTTTCACCTCAAACAAAGAAAACATGAAAGTTTTGCTAAAGGTGAATATACTGTATGTACATGTAAGTATAATATACGTGAGGTAGAAAATCATTGACTTTTCCCGACACCATTTCACAAGATATCGGTTTGGACTTTGGAACTAACTGAAATTTCTAAATTGATGCTAGATAGAGTACGCTGGTTGCTCGTGCGTCTTCCACTCCGTCAACGGACGACCGATGATGATGATGATGATGATGATGATGATGATGATGTGAGAAAGAATTTGTCTTGAATTTCAGCAATATTACGCCCATTGAAATGAAAGGAAGTTAGTGTGTATAAAAATCTGTGTGTATATCAATAGACGGTAATAATGGACTGTAGGGCATTGACCAAATAACGCTCTAGAAAAAAGTTCCGTGGTCTCCAGATTGGTATTGAAAACTAACATTACACACTGATTAAGAAGAAGTTGCTGATGAGAAAACACATTTGTTCTCCAATTTTTATCAGCGCATTATTGAGATAATCGACTAATTAGTGAAGCAAGTTCCTCGGTCCCATTCGTAGAAGAAGGAATCACCGTCAATAGCGATTTCACAGACACGAACATTACTTGCTAGATCTGTCTTTACACAGCTATGTAATTAATATTTATGAAGGCCCGTGGCTCTATTTCATATCGGAAAGTACAGGTGTTCTTTTGAATGAACTTTAACAAAAACCATTCACGCAGTCCTCCATTGTTTATGCAATAGTTGCGGTCAAATGCTTCACCAAAGTTCCTATTCAGTTTTCAAATATCTGCGGTTTCACAGAAGCATTGTGACTGCATAGGTTGTCAAGCACTCTGAAGTTTGCGAACGAGGATATGACGGACTGACAATTCAGCCACGTAATAGTTTTTTTTCACACGGTGAAAGTCCCTGGTAGTTTGTACACTGCTAAAACGTACTTGGTCATGACACTATAAATAATCGTCATAATTAATTATTATTGTCAAAAACGCGCACATGGTATTAGGAGAACAAACCTTGTTTTGAGGTTTAGTAATATTTAAATAATCATCATTAGGGATTTGTAAAATACCACTGATGGGACTACGGAAAATCACGAAAATGGCCTTGCCCTACAGTCCAATAAAAAGTAAAGTACCTCGGTTTCATCACAACACCTGTCTTTGAATGAAGTAAAATCCACTCCGTTGTCACTGTAAGATACGATGTATGATGACACCCACTGTTCTTCCTCGTGTCTCCCTTGGGTGATGATACCAGTGATGAGAAAGGTATCCGATAATTTAACCTGAAGAAGGTAAGTGGGGTGCAGTATGGAGAAGGAGAAGGAGAAGGACAGGTAGAACGAAGAGAAGACGAAGAAGAAGAAGGAGGAGGAAAAGAAAAAGAAAATGAAGAAATAAAAGCACAAGAAAAGAAAAAGAGGAAGCAAAGAAAAATAAGATGTTTATGAAAGAGAGAAGGGAAAGAGAAGGAGAAAAAGAAAACGAAGAAGGGAAGTAGAAGAAGTCGATGAAGATGAACGAGGGAAAGATAAAAAGGGAAGAAGTAATAGGGAAAGAAAAGAAGAAGAAAGAAGAAGACAAAGAAGAAGAAGGGAAAGAGAAGAGAGAAGAAGAGACAGGAAAAGGGAGAGGAGAAGAGAGAAGAAGAACAAAGAAGAAGGAAGAGTAGGAGGAGAAAAAGAAGAAGAAACAAGCAGTCCATTAAACTTCTTGCATGTTTTGTGGGGAAATAATTCTGTCTTTGATGCTGATATTCCGAGCGATTTCAAGAAACAGTGAAGTTTGAATAATGTGAGAATGTTATTGAAACCTTTTTCAGCATGAAATTGCATTTGTGTATGCAACTCTCTCGAGGACAACTCCCACGAAGGACTACTCCTCCAGAGGACCAGTCTCTGCAACGATAACTCCTCCGAGGACAACTCCCCCGGAGAGGGGCGGCTTCCACGTAAGACAACTCTCCAGAGGACAACTCCCAGGTGGATTTTAACAGTGTTTCCAGTTTAACAAATCTGAGTTTTCCTTGGGAGGAGTAGTGCACCAAGGGAGTTGTCCCCTCCATGGGAGCCGAATTCTGGGGTAGTTGTCCTCCGTGGGAGCCGTCCACCGTGGAGACCGACTCCTCCGGGGGAGTTGTCAGGTGGGAGTCATCCCCGATGGAGTTGTCCTGATATGAGGATGGTAAGACGTGCAGGGTTGCTAATTTGGATTTTTTTAAGGCCAAAACCAGCAAATTTGGCGTTTTTGGACACCGTTTGCCATTGAAGAATTCAAAGTGCTGGCCAAACGGCTTTTGGAGGTTTTTGGGGCGTTTTTCACCGACACACAAAAAAAATCATTATAAAACCCGATTTTCGGCTACGGCAGAGGTTTCAAAGGTGTTATAAATTTACTACAACGTAATTTCTAACCATATCTAGGCGATGCTGCCCATGAAATGCGTCAAAAGCAAATTTGGCTTTTTTCACTGAATTTGGCATGTAATTTGGCGTTTTGATTATCGGAAAACCTGGCAACCCTGAAGACATGTACCTGTATCCATTGCTGCCTGTTGTCTTCCGCGGGGACCCAAGCTCCGGCCAAACCGTCCCGCGGAGGTTGGTTCAATCTAGCCCTGTCGACGCAGTGCCGGTCGTCATGGCAACTGGAGGCGGAGAGACTAGAAGAGAGGATGTGACCGTTCTCCGTGCCCATCTTGAGTGACTCGAAGAGGTAGGCTTTCGTATCGTAAAATAGGATAAACAATTTCAGTACCACAGTCCAAAGATCACGTGAAAAGTCTACGGAGTTCTTTTGCAAACGGCACTGAAACCGTTAGTACAATAAGCGAGTTCACAGTTACAATTTGCCCATGTGCAGATAAAGGTCAACTGTACTACCATTGATTTTATAAACGCTAGACAAGTTCCTACGTAAGCCGTGTTATCTATGTCATAAATATTCATGTCTGCACCAGATGCACATAACAATAGACCAGTTTCATGATGTGTTCAAATTTACGGATGTTTGCTATTCCGAAGCCTTGTGATGAGCTATTTCTTTCATCTGTTCCTATGAATACATTTTCAATACCGAAAATGCAAGTTGCTATATGTCGGTCAAAGCCTCGGACAAGATTTTAAGGTTGTCAAGAACAACCTTTGTTTGAAAGACATGCGTGAAATTTGAACATATTACGAAAACAGCCCATTTAAAGGTGCCGGTATTCTAGCAAAACCTAACAATAAGCATCCATACAGTCCTACAACCCTAGACGAATAGTTGCTCTAAAATCCTCAGTAAAGAATTGTCCCACTCTTCAAAGATCTGTGGAATCAAGGGGTCAACTGAAATGTGAACTGGCTTCATTAACAATGACTAACTTTTATTTTTTCTGGGCTGGATCTTGGTATTATCTGTGTACTAGCCAGTCGGGCAAGTAACTTTTAAAAGTTACCCGTCCGAAAGGAAATTTACTTGCCCAAAATTTAATAATTATTATTCTTAAATGAATCACAGAGACACTAACCTCGTGAAAATGATAATTACAGTATCCGAGTCTGACGCTTATAATGACGCATCACACATACACGTAATTATATTAGTAAGAAAAATCGTATTATCGCTTGTTTCTGTTTCAATAGCATTACTGTTATCAAATGCACGTCAACAATCGTAGTGTTGGACGTAGATAAAGATACAATCAGTAATTGGAGTAACTTTAACAAAACTTAAATCACAGTTATATTGACTTTTAGATACATTTGAAAACAATAAACACATCTACAACATAATTACTCGCCAGCCGATCAGGTACCCTTTTTAACCCACCTGACGCCAAAATCACCCACTATGCGCGGGCGGGCGGGTGCTAATGTTCAGCCCTGGTTGCTGTAACCGCAAACAGCAGTCATATATTTGAGGTCTGTCTGGCCTCAAGGCCCTACTTTAGAGACCCCGGCCTCGGTTTGAGGCACCTATACAAACCATATAGGTTGAGTGTTTGGGGGCAGTCTCGGATCCTGTGCCCTCAAATACAACACCGTTCAACAGACAAACGAACTATTACATGTAGGCCTATGTCAAAATTTCACGTTACTTGGGATTCAAATAATGTCTTACATTATGGTACATTTTATTTTCTTAATGTGAGTAATATCTTTCGTTAATGTGATTTCTACAAACACTTGTTAATGTTACTAATTTGATGGTGATACGATTCTATGCCTACATGTCCTTATACTCCTCTAGCCTATATATTGTTACCATACTCGCGCCAATAGCATGCATGTTGTAGCATCTATTTTCATTCAAGTATATTTCCTTGTTATATCAAATAAATATATTGAAATACTTACCGTGTTAAAAATCTATATACAGTACATATAATTCAGTATATATATTCGGTATATATCGGCAGTAGACAATAGCACCAATTACAAATTTCGCAGTAACACACGTGGTTATGATATATACATTTACATATTTGCTGTAATGGTTAGCCCATTTCACGAATCTGCTGTTGTACATTTTCCCCAACAATTTTGTTTTTTCATTTCGGCCTAAATATTGACATATTTGCTATAATGTTAAGCCCGAGTATGAGTACGTATAGATGCATACCTGCTACTGGTCCCTTTCCAAGTATCTCAAACCTCAACGCAATGTGGAGATGCCAGGTTTTGGGTTCGAGCCTCACAAAGCGGGCCTTGAAAGGGAGCTGGAAATAGTTGACGGCGTAGGAACTCCTGTCTTCATTGGCAAGGAATGTCTGGAGACCGAAGAGTGAACAGACAAACAATGAAGAAAAAACAGACGGAAATACGGACTAGATCAGTATGGATTGATTTATCATGATTTTATCGACCAAATCGGAGACAGATTAGTATAGATAAAGGTAAAATTATCATATGAGATCCGCTTAAATTTGATTTCTTTGAAACTGAGGATTTTGTTATACATTCTGTTATGAATTTGTGAAATGATTTGTCGCCCAGTTTATAACAGGCGTTACTCAGTTTCAAGCAGCTAGTTTAACATCAATTCACTTTCAAGGCAAAAATATAAATTGTACCGTTTCAAGCTCATACTCCTGTTTATCAAGGAAATGTAGGTTCTATTGCATTAATTATAACAGTAATAATGAAACTAATAATGGTATTCCTAATGATGATAATAATATGACTAATTATAATTTCCTTCTACTTCTTCTTATCATTGTTTGTGTTTTTGCTGTTATTATTATAATAATTACTATTATTATATCATTATCATTATCATCCTCCTCCTCTTTATTATTATTATCATCATCATCATCATCATCATCGTTATAAGAACATACAATAGGACATATGGTGAGATGTAGAATTTGAGATTGCCTGCTATATTTAATGTTTCATCTCCACAGAGATCAAAATACAAAATTCAAGATAATACAGGATAACAAAGTTCACACGTTACCTGTATTTCACCCGTGCAGGGATTACGAACCGTCGTCCAGGTGTGACCGTCGAGGCTGTGCGCGACCCGGAAACTCTTCACCCACTGGTCCGAGTTTGGTCGACCCTGCGTGATGACCCCTTCGATGACGTACACCGCGCGCAGGTCAACTTTGACCCACTGGTGTCGATCGTTTTCATTGGCCAGCCAACTCGCCGAGACCAGATCGAGACGGGCGTGGTCCGCGCAGTAGAACGGCGTGTAACAGGAGGACGCCGCTATGAAGGCACTTTGGATCTGTCCGTCTTCCATACCCAGAGGGCGTGCTGGGTCCAAATTTTCTGTTTTTATTTCAAAAGAAAGGTGCACGGACATGTGTTCACAACATAGTAAAAGTTTGATCCAGTAAGAGGAGGAGAAGTAGGAGAAGCAGGAGGAAGAGGAGGAGTAGAACAACAACAACAAGAAGGAGAAGCAGGAGGAAGAGGAGTAGTAGAACAACAAAAACAAGAAGGAGAAGAAGAAGGAAAAGAAAAAGAAGAAGAAAGGATGAGGAGAATAAAGAGAAGAAAAAGAAGAGGAAGAGGAAGAAAAACAAAAACAAAAACATGAAAAAGAAGAAAATGATGAAGAAGATAAAGACGATCAAAACGATGAAGGTGATGATGAAGACGACGAAGACAACTACGAAGACTACGATAATGAAAACGATGACGACGATGAGGAAAACAATGATTAAGATGATGATGAAGTTGACGACGAAGACCACATGAAGACGATGAATACGATGACGATGAAGACAATGATGGCAACGATGAAGATGAAAATCATGATAATGGTCTTCGATGACGACGGTGAGGAAAACAATGATTAGGATGATGATGAAGACGACGACGAAGACCACAATGAAGATGATGATGAATACGATGACGATAAAGACAATGACGATGAAGACAATGATGATGATGACAATTGACTGACACGTGATTACGTAACGTCGTCATCAGAATTAAGATTTTAGCAGCGTTGGAGGCAGCGACTCTAAGGGTGTATGAACGCACGGAGATCCTTCTTTTTCTTGTGCACATTATTTTGTTCACGTTGCAAATTTCCTTACGTGCACGAGTTTTATGTTTTAATTGAAATGAATAAATAAACCAACCGCGCGGTCCCTGCACAAATTCATGTTTCTAAAGTTATGTCTTGTGTGGCTACGTAATACTGTAAGAAGGTGCATTTTGACAGTTACAAAAGAAATGGGTAAAGAACGAAGGGTTTAGTTTCTCGAAAACAAATGCATTATGATAATAGTACTGTAATTAAGACTTAAATTGTATTAGTATATTGGGAAGAAAGCTCTTTATACGGAAACTGATGCCATTTAATGGGTTCTCACCGGCGATTGGCCCTTCTCCGAAGAACTCGAAACGGAGTGCAATTTGACCGGACCACGTTCTGGGCTCCAACCTTGCAAACCGGGCAACAAATGGCGGATCGAAAGCATTCGCAACTGGGGTGCTATGGTCAAAGTTCCCGGTGAAAATCTATAAATTACAATATGATAAAGCAAACAAATAAAAATAAAATGAAATAAGAATAATAAGATAATCAAAATGATATGTTACTTGACATTACCAAATACAAAATGATTTGGTACAGATAATTGATTTGATTTGATTTTGATTTTATTTTTCATTTCCATCGTAGGTATAAACAAATACAAATATAAGTAAATCAACATAAAATCAATATGAACATACTACCATCATGTAATCATATATTTTACTGAAATATAGATTTAAACATTCTACTTATTTGAAATGATAAATCATATAGTGACGATTAAAAAAATCACATTTTCTTTTCTTCTCTTTTCATAGTATCTATCTATCTATCTATCTATCTATCTATCTTTTTTTTCCTTTATCAATTTCTTTCTTTTTGCATAGTACTTGAGGCAAGACTGTTTTGTTCGTGTGTTAGGGCAGTTCCAGTGCACTCGGTTCAGTCATAACGCACTTGCCCTGCTGGCGCGTGCGTTATCATTAACTGACTAAACTTCGTGCACTGTCTCTGCCGTAACACACTCGCAACCAGTGCATCAATTGTATAGAGCTATAACTAGTGATCAGTAAATATGTTCAATAATTTAACTTAAGAATATTCATGACTTTACAAACAATGCCCAGTCGTTTTTTTAAAGAAATCTTCTGGTCATTTTTAAAAATCAAATTTGTGTCGCTTTTATTCACATTAATGCGAAACGTAATACATTTGATGAGTTTCCGAATAATCTTTGATTAGTATAAAAATGTTATGGCCTTCCCAACAGTATACTAAAATGAATATAATTCTGGTAAAAGTGACTAAAAATGTAGTCGGAGTAAAAAACATGTAATTAAGAAATAAAAAGATTTATCAATTTTGTTGAAACGAATGAGTACTCGTGAGATTTACCTGTCCGTGTTCTGGATTCAAAGCTGGTATAAATGTCATACCATCGTTACTGTACGAAATCGCGTAGCTGGTAACCCACGAGGTTCCATCGTATTCACCTTGCGTGATCACACCTATCATTCGGTAACTGGCCTGACAATCAATCTGCCAAGTAATTTAAAAAATGGAACGATTTACAAAGAAAATACACAAATGCATTCAATGAATATATCATGGTGCATATTATAGGTACGCATTTGTTCATATGACGTATTACGTGCGTATTTGTTCATGTGCTGTAAAGTAATTTCGGATTATATTGTCCAACGAACACATCAATGATATGCTGCTCATCCGGGCATCCAGCAAAGCATGAAATTCTTAATATTTAACAAATTTCAAAAATTTCACGTGGACATCTGTGTACCTCATGAAACTCTACCACATGAAAAAAAATCAAAATCGGTTAACAAATGAAGTAAAAGAAGCATTTTTTGTGATTTTCGAGTAAATTTTGCATAAATTCGTGCAAGAAATGCTGCTAATTTTGCATAAGTTAGCAGCATAAACTAGCATAATTTCTATACAAAATTTAAAAAATCCCGTGTAGTTCAGTGTATCTTGACAACTGAAGGAGAAGCATTTTTTTTTTGTGATTTTAGAAAAATGTGTATAAAGTAGCATATTTCATGATTTCAAAATTCTGTGTAGAAGATCTAAATCCCCTAATTGGTGCTACGTGTATCATATAAAGCGAACGGAATTAAAATCAGACAAGAAATGATATTGAAGAAGCATTTTGAAATTCTGGACGGACGCCGGACGCCAGGCGACAGTCGGCGGACTCCACGCCACGACACAAGTTCATCTGGCTTATTTGGGCCGGATGAACTAACAATTGTAATGATTCCTCATCTGAACATATTTACTTAAATCATGGAAATGGCAGAAATCATATCAAATTACCTGTATCCACGGTGTCCTGTCGTCGATGTTGGCCCTCCAAGCGCCGAGATACGGTCCGGAGGCACGGCTATTTAGTCGAGATCTCGACGCGCACGAATATTCGTCGAGGCAAGAGGAAGCCGAAATACTGGAGTCAGGTATAATGCCGTCTTCCTGCCCTAACCTTGATGATAATTCTGCGTCAGAGCGAAATAAAATCATGCCATGGTGGAGTTATTGTCACAATTGTACAATTCAAAAATAAATAATTATTAATTTATTAATATAATATAATAAAATAATTAATTAATATTAATTAGTTTTATTTATAACCCAGTTTGTTAAAGGTTAGTGACATGATTGGGAACACTTGAGAATGCCTCAAGAACCAAATAAGTTGAAATGTATACCAACTATACACCAGCTGGAGTAGATCACCCAGCTGGAAGGATTTGTCTGTAATTTGTTTACTTAAAGAGAATCAAGCATGAACACACTGGTATTTTAAGTTTATCGGGGCACGATAAAAATAAAACCCATAGAGAGCCACACAGTAGGTTTGCCTGCCACGAGGAATATTGACATTACTTTTTTTAGAATGAGTCAACGTTTGACTACAATATTTTCACAGGAGAATCCTTGCATAGTTTACTTGATTGTAGAGTAGTTTCAGCCCAAGTTGACGACTACCCCCAATCATGTCATTTACCTTTAAAGGGCAGTGACATGATTGGGGGAAGTCAATAATGCCTCAAGAACCAAATGAGTTGAAACATATTATATGCTGAATAGAGTGTGTTCTGGCTGGATTTGTCTTGAATTACTTAAAGACACTATATAACACTGTCGAAGACCCATTAAAAAAATTGTCGAACTTTGCTATCTGACATATCTGACAGTGTTTGAATGGACAAATAAACACTCTAGAACACAAACGTTTGGACAGTTATGCTGTCACTAGTACAATATGTGCAGACACAAAATTAATTTTATATCGGGCGATAGGAAATTCTGCAACACAGCAGTCTATGGAGAAAAGCTGGAATGGTCTCTCAATGATTTTCCGTTTTTAAAGCACGTAATAATTGTTTTACACTGAAATTTTTTTTCAGGGCTTCATTTTTAGACTGTATCAAAGACACTAGTAGCATGGAAAATCATGTAGGTCAGATTTTTTAAACAAGAAACATTGTTATACAGTTCCTTTAAGGGAAAAACAATTAAGCATTAATTTACTAGTACTGAATCAACATCGGGCCATGTAAGAAATCTATCCCATATAAATCTACACAAACCATTTAACCGTCACAACATTTTCCGATTATAACTGTATAACAAACAGGTAATGTATGACTATGAAATTTTTACAGCAGAAACTTTCGACAGTTTATTAAGGTTCTGGCAGCGTTGTGTCCTAAATTGAGGACTACTTTGTATCATTCCATTGCCCTTTAAGGACAAACAAATCATACGTTACTGCTCGTGTAATGTGTATGTGGAATACTAGCAATGTTTGTGCCACGAAAAAAGTAAACAGAGTAAAAGAAATGTAACAGAAATATTTCTTGATAGGTCAACTCAAACTTCTTGTGCAAGTCTTGTTAGGAATATACTGTATATTCAATCATCATTAAATCTGTCACATCTTGCTTATTATTTCATTTTATCCTATTCTTTTAAATGCATCCCTTCTAATAAAGCCGAATGTACCCCAACAAAACATTTCCCTACCAGAAGTTACGTCAAATTCTGCACAATTACCTTTGAACATAAATAATACTCCGACCTTTTTCCACATTCCTTCGGCGGGAATTTACCACCATGTTGGAAGATTGGTGGAAAAATGTAATGTCGCTATACCTTGTTTCTTAGGTAACTTCAAATATGTATTGATCAGGAAGGTCACAATAAACTATGAATAAATTACTTTACTGTCAAATTTCATGTTCATCCTATATTTCCATTGATCTTCCGCATTAATCTGAGCCGTTATACATAACGGTCACTTGGTTATACACCTGCAGCGCATTCAGTTATATCTCATGCATTTTTAAAATTATTTTTATGGACTATTCGCTGATATGATGGCAATTGTGGGAAAATTACTTTGAAATGAGATTCATATTATGCAACTGCGATTAAACATGACATTAGTCTCAAGCTATTGTTAATGTCTTTTGAAGCAATATGAATATACAAGGTGTGTTTATCATGCCATGCAGTAGCGCAATCTCAATGAGAAGGTGGTAACAAAGACTTAACAATAATCTCAAATGTCATTATGAATCGTCGAATATTTGAATGTAACTACCAATATCACGTTAATGGCAACAAATCGTTTCGATAAAAATAACCATCTTCAGCAATACGAACATAATACTTACGTAGAACAAAATAGCCGACGTGTAAGGCGTCTTCTCTTCAGAATTTTGCCGAAGCGTGTCTCGAACTGGAACAGCATAACGCGGTACATAATCGAACGTGTAGCTACTGTGCCTGCAGTACAGTTACTGCATGATCTGATCGGTGTATATATGGGTGTGTGTATATGTGTGTTTGTGAGTGTGTTTGTGTGTGTATGTGTGTGTGTGTGTGTGTGTGTGTGTGTGTGTGTGTGTTAAATGTTTAAAATGATATTGTTCGATAGTTTATCCTTATCACATTTTGATTACGCGTGTTCAAATGTTCGTAATTACGAATTAACATTTTTGTTGGGTACAGTTGTATGGCTTCCAGACAGCTAGTCACTGAGCAGTTATTATTGCTGTTGTTGTAAATATTAATATCATAATCACATTTGCAATATTTAATATTTAAATTGACATATTTGAAATAGAAAATGAGCTAATTTAGCTAATTTTCTATTTCAAATATGTAAATTTACAAAACCCAACACACACACACACACACACACACACACACACACACACACACACACACACACACACACACACACACACACACACACACACACACACACACACACACACACACACACACACACACACACACACACACACACACACACACACACACACACACACACACACACACACACACACACACACACACACACACACACACACACACACACACACACACACACACACACACACACACACACACACACACACACACACACACACACACACACACACACACAC
>JZLH01S0368863.1:34192-45744 GCA_001188425.1 Eucidaris tribuloides
TGGTAGTGTTAGTGTACAACGGGGAGGCAACTTCTCTCATACCTAGTACGCTATACGTGCCTTGTTGAACACACTTGTATCGCAATAATCCTATATTAAAAATCGGTCTTATGTTCGCCTGCGGGCAAGATTGACTTGTGCTCACCATTATTGCTTTTTTCGCCAAATTAATCTGATTTTGACGCAACAAGAAGTAACAACAACTACAACAGGTTTCTGATTCAATTTCAAGAAGTAAGTGATTTATCACGTGTCAAAACGGTATAAATCTTGTAAAAACTAACAAATTCATACACAATAATTTATTGTGTTAGGAACGCAAGCATAAAGCACATCAAATCAAAAATATAAATTTAGATCTGTATTACAAATTATGTAAAGCAGAGTTTGTATATTTGTATTACAAAAGAGTACACATAATTCCAGAGGATTCTACATCCTCTTAAATACCTGGCACGTATATAGTGTCATAGCTATTAATATATCGCTTTAGATTTTATCACTCTGCACGCAGGCCTACAAATTTACCGAAGAAGATGATCTTTTTTAAGGCAATTTACATTCCGTTACGTATTTCACATCATCATCGTCATCATCATCATCATCATCATCATCATCATCAAACATTGTTCAACCTTTGTTGGATGAAGCCCTCTTCAATCAGTTTCCATACATTTATATTTGCTACCAAGTTGTGTCAGTATATGTTGATAGTTCATCTCTCCATCTCCTCGTTTGTAGACGTCTTCTTCTCTTGCCTGTTCTTGGTTGCCATTCTGTGAGTTTCTTAGTCCATTTGTTGTCTTGTGTTCTAGACAAATGTCTCGCCCATCCCCATTTCATCTCTTTAATTTTTACTATAATATCTTCGACTTTCGTTTTCTGTCATATTTCACTTATGATATAAACAAATAGCAATATTCGCGACTTTAAATAGAGCAGTGTTCGAGTATGCTTGTTTCTTTCTATGCAAAAACGATACTCCAAGGTAACGATACAATTTTCTCAAAACGATACTATCGAAAGTTCGAAACTATACGACGCGTCGAGCTAATTAAGGCGTTCGGTGACAGGGACCATGAATAATGTAATCGCCTATTAAAACTAATGCATAACGCAATTCCAAGGTTCTCAGCTCTTTCCATTAACAAACTCGTCATAACAATTTTCACCCAAAATATTCCCCGTGCTATCTTGTCATTACCAGCTGCTGATATATTTTTCATCGGTTACAACGACTAGAATAAAAATATGAAAA
The DNA here is from genome assembly GCA_001188425.1 of Eucidaris tribuloides. Taxonomy (NCBI): domain Eukaryota; kingdom Metazoa; phylum Echinodermata; class Echinoidea; order Cidaroida; family Cidaridae; genus Eucidaris; species Eucidaris tribuloides. Next base: position 35,451 of record JZLH01S0368863.1, read on the forward strand.
TATAAAACATGGCCGCGAAAGATGCCCTTTTTGTTTTGCAATCTATCATCAAGTGGAAAAGGCGAACCAAGTCCAAATCACAATGAAAGGCGTTGAGAGATTGACCTTGCCATTATAGAGTCCAGTCAAAAGAAATCCATCATCAGCGTGGGATTAAATGATTGAACGTGATGTTTTTGTGCTGATCATGTTTTACGTAATGATGCATAATTATTTTGGCGTATCGTCTGTGTTGGTTTTTTTCTGTGTCGTATCAGTATAAAACTCAAAAAGAGTTGACAGCCATGCAGCAAGGAAGATTATGCGTCAGTTTGTCCGGCAGAAGGGCCCAAGCAAATATTTTCGGCAGAAATTAAATTTTCTCTGATTTGATAAATATTGCCTTATTTGGTATTTGCACTTAACAGACTGACAGAAGGATCTAAAAATATCACACTACTTTGATTTCATGTGAAAAGAGCCAATGGTTTTCAAGAAGGAGGCAATGAAAGGTTAAGGCCCTTCTGCCGGGAACATTTGCTAGGGCCCTTCTGCCGGACAACCGACGTGTATAATTTTGATAATTCTGTATTAGATAAGAAAACTTACTCTGGCCCTGCAAAATTTCCCTAATAATTATTAAAGATTGTATGTACCACAAATACAAGAATCTGATTACGCCGCAGAGTTCAGATCTCATTCGTACGAACCGTAGTTTTTTTTTTGTTGTTGTTTTTTGGGGGGAGGGGTGGTCCTACACGTTCGCTTTGTATACACCTCTCTTGGTGAAAGTTTCCCCATAATTCTGTGAACACAGAACATTGTAAAAATCCAACAATAAACGTTTGAGCAATAATTTGATAATGGACAGGCCAATTAAGATATATAAAATTTCAAACAAATAAATAGATCCGCATATCGCCCTCTGTACATAGTATTTCCACTCGAGAATGTAATGTCATGTCAGAAAACGATTTATTGACTTTGTGCATGAATTCACTAAAATTATTTTTCATTAAACTGATAGTTTGTTCTTCTTTTTTCTCATGTATGTGGAGGATAAGATGAATATGATTGCTTATCATAAGCCAGATGCCATAAGTCAATTAATTTAATATTGCAAGCCCACATTTATGATTATTTGTATTCAAAGTCAATGGAGAGTTGATGTGATATGACATCGCAGGCTAATTATCACCTATAACGGGCGACATACATATTTATCCCATTTTTTGAAAACCATATCCCTTAAAATTAATCCAGTATTATCATTTCCACCCTTAAATGGTACAATAAACAGATTACGAGTAGAGCCGTGATCAGTTCTCGATATCTCGGCTTTTATTCAAACCATCTTCGGGGGTGGGGGGGGGGGTATGACAGCAAGGGCGTTTGAACATTAAAGGGTTAGAACATATTTACGTGACTGACAATTTAATTACAACTGGACATAACAAAATCGTGTCAAACAATCAAAACGAAAGTCAAAATATGATTCAAAAATAACAATTAAGCATCAAAATAGATTAAACAATTAAATATATATATCAAATAATGAGTACGAAATTAATACATTATATAACACACCTAATTAATACTAAATTTCTGATATGATTTTAATTTATGCATGCCTTGTCATAATCAATTAAGCATTCATTATGTCAGGTAAGGCTGGTGCAGAGAGTGAGCTTATAATTTATTCATTGAACCAATTAAAAGAATTTTCAAAACATGCATACAGGAAAATAGGCATTTTCGATATAATTCGCAGAATTTACCGATAAAGCCTGCATGATTGTTTGCAATCTCACCATGTTCCATGCCTGGCCATTTTTATATTACAGCAATAAATAGATTAAAAATAGATCCACTTTATTCTTATATAATTCATTTTGAATACAGCATATTGCCGCATCTGAGAACTAAATAATTAGCTGAAACGTACAACCATAAAAACCGGTAATGAAAAGTCAGCATTTTAATCCATTTACAATACATTCATTTTTTTTTCCTTTTCAAATATAAGTTCGACATCCCGTTTTAATGCAGGTATAAATGAAGTTTGACGCTGTGTGCTCAATGTCGGGTTTGTCCCGAATTCCCGGAGGGAATTTATCTTCCCATTTCCGCGCGCTTTTTGTCTGAATACATCACCTGACGATATGCGGGTGGGCAAATTCAATTATCAATGTAATTATGCCCGCAATTAGGGTCTAACGAGACACGGGCTACCGTTAGTCGGTACTCAAACATGCCCGCTCCCATTTATAAAATTGCTTTCATCTTCAAAACCCGCTCTAATCCGTCACGACGTATCTGTGTGACTTTGTGTGTTTTTGTGATCGTCTGCTTAATATATGACTTTGCTCTTCGATCTTTTCTGTTTCTTTATCGCGGAAATTTTTATTGAGTTGTCTGTCAAAGTCTTCTAAAAGGCTTCTTCCTTACAAAGGTGTGTATTGTCAAAGGTTCTTTGTGAGTTTATAGCAGAAGATGTTTTTAAGACGTCATAAAGAGGAAAGAAGTATTCAGAAATACATTAAGATGAAAGAGGGCTATACTCTGATGGGAAAATCAATTCTAGCTGACATTGTACCATTAGGGGAAATTTGTATATTGCCGATTTATGCCCCGACCTCTACCAGCGATTCGAGCCGAAGCACAGAAGAGACATTTGATATAAGAGAACGGGAAAAAATAGTCGAAATCGCATCATTTTGATAATGGACTACCTTTGAAGTACGGACAATGAAATCGTGGAATTTCACGTCATCGTCAATTACAGGATTAGGACAAATTTGACGAGTAAACACGAGGAAGACGAGAATTTAATCCCATCGAGTGGCCATAGTAACGTACTCGGTACAAAGTTCTCTTTATAGATAGATCTATTGAAATTTGCGCGCGAACGTGATGCGATTGTTTTTCACCGACCCTCAAAAATGTCTGATTTTGAAGGCTCGATAGCGACACACATTGCGTGCGGCAATTAGTATAATTGCAATCCGTCGAATAGGTACAAAGCTTGAATACCTATTGTCAGAATTGCTACAACTCCGTGTACATTGTCGCTCAGGGGAACTTGCAGAGACAAGCGAGGGAAATGGGAATAAACATTTCAATTTTCAATTTCCAAATAATATCTAAATGCGATATTGCGACCGCTAGGCAATGAGGTTGTTGGGGGCAATCTCGTCAATTTTTTCGCAAGAAGATTTTTCACTCTTTTTTTATGAAAGTATTGGGGTTTGAAAGGCAGTGTGCCGTTTTTGGAAAATGGTGATGAGGAAAAAGACATTTTCTACTATTGTGTTTTTAGATAGACCAATATCATCTATAAATTCTTTGAAAATCGCACTCTCTGAAATGCTTTAATTTTGAAGAAATTTATGAAAAATATTGTTAAAAAATCTAGAATCCGCGACTTTTCCCCCATAAAAACTGATATAAGCTGTTTCTAAATAAATATATATACAAGTAAATCTGTCATTATAAATAATTTCTAATAGGTTTAATGTTGTTTTCTGATGTCTGTCAAGGCTTCGTGATCGTGATGACAAATTTGTTTGAGCGACGAAAAAGAAAAACTTTAAGTCTTTAAGTCGTGGTTTCTTGAATCTTTGTAATATTTTTTTTTAATTATGAATTCACTATAAACATGTACAGTTATGTGATCGCAACAAAAAAAACACGTAAAGAGTGCCTGTGTGTAAACGTATTATTTCCATTGATAAACATGTCTTGATTCCGAAAATGTAGCAAGTTTCGTCCATTGCATACGATTTAAATTCAGTGTGGTTATGCAAAGGATAAACCATGATGTATAGAGTTGTAATTTCAATCATCAATACCAGAATACACTTTAATAGAACTTAATACTGAGAATCAATTTATGTTTATTTTTGCATTCCTATGTATATTGTTCACACCTAAAATAATGAAAAAACAATTCTCATTTGTCCCCATTTTAATCCTTCGTATTGATAACTCGCAGATATTAACTGGGTGACGCCTAGTTACAAAATAATGTTTTCATTATGCTGATCACGTAAGTTTGGTTCAAAGATAAAAATCAGTACAGATAATGTAAACAAACGGAAAAGAGCATTGACACGCCGTCGTTGTCTTTGGTTCTTCACGATTACCTTGTCGAAGTCACAGCTTCAAACCAAGACCCTCATATGGTTTCTAAAACTAATCTTTGCAGCCGTCGCGATTAATATCATATTCAATATTAGTTTGACCACAGATTGTGACGCGTGTCTACACGTTCAATATTTACAAGAGTTACAATAAAAGAATCTGAAACGCCAAAATAATAATTTGTACTATCGTGAAAACAAGACGTGCAATCCCCCTCAATTCAAAATTAAATTCGAATGGTTATATTTTCTTTCTTAAGATCAAATAATGATTGCTTGTACAAACTGCAAGTACCCTTATCTCTGTTAGCGCTCAAATTTCACGCGCTAAGATTTTAATCTTACACTGAAAAAAAGATGAAGTGCATAACCTATCCTGGATGAAAGAGAATACTGTACCTCATTTCTTATCAGCAAAGAGAGGTTTAAGCGATAATTTCATTGCTAGACGATAAAAAGTGGTGGACCAATTCTAACTAATAATTCATTCGTGAAATTGCAGTTAATATCTGCAGCCAGTTGTTCTTAACAATTTGCATGCTACGTAAATTTGTAGTGAAATAATATGTTTATTGTTCTGTCTGTTTTCTACAATGAAATAAAGAGTTTTGTTTGGCAGAACGCGCCAGAAAGACTGATAGTATTTCGACAAACGTGGTAAATGCAGTACTGCTGGTTTTCTTGTCCTTCAGAACCACGTTAGCATGATTGGAAACATTCCACATTTGGGGATGAAACTATAGTAGTCTACATGTAGAGTAAAGTACACTGTTCCTTTTAAAACAATTACCATCAGTAATCACTATTAAATTTAAAATTTGCTGTACAGTTTTGGGCTCAATTTCTGTCAAGATCACACTTTAAAGTAATAGGCTAACATTATGGAGCTTCAAATTTAAAAAAAAAATGTCAAAATTTGCTATCTGAGCTACATAGTAGTGTTTGAATGGACAAGTAAACACCCTAAAATACAAAAGTTTGGAAATTTATGCTGCCACTGGCAAGATATGAATGATTTAACAATTAGTACTCGGGGCGAGTAAAAAAAAAGTAGATCCGCACATAGTAGGTCTATGGAATGAAAAAGGCAGGTGAATCCGGTCAACTTACGATTTTCACTTTTTTAAAGCACTAAATAATCATTTTGAAATACAATTTTTTTCATGGCTTTATTTTTAGACCTATCAAAGACACTTGGAGCATGGAGGATTATGTAGCTCACATTTTTTTTAACTGTGGTAAATGTTAGTTAGTGGCTTTAAAGGTACATAACATAATGGGGGTTGTCCTGAATTTGGGGTGAAACTATTCCGAAATCAAGTAAACTGTGCAGGGATTCTACTGTGAAAATTGTGTGCAGAAAAGTTGAGTCATTTTAAAATGAGTGCCGTAACTATGCCTTGTGACAGAAATATTTGTTGTGTAGCTTTCCACGGGATTGATTTCTCTCGGGTCTCGAGAAAAATAAAGTACTGGCATGTTCACGCTTGATATTTCCTAAAGTAAAGAAATTAAACTCAAATCATTCCAGATGGCAGAGCCACTCCGACTGGTGAATAGTTGTTATATGTTTTCACTCATTTAGTTCTTGAGGCATTTTCAAGTGTTCCCAATCATGTCATTTCACCTTTAAGCTACTGTCAATGTAAAGTTAAGTACACTGTTTAAGGATAGTGAGTATTTTATGACCAAATAATTACTCTTTTAAAACAATTACCATCAGTAATCACTGTGAAAGTGTACATTTTGTTAGTCAGGTTTATATGGGCTCAATTTCTATCAAGATCATACTTTTATTGAGTAATAGCATATTCATGCTCACTCTCATGAAGTAAACAAATTTAAGACAATTCTTCCAGCTGGACATACATTCCTCTACGATAAAAGATTGGTAAATGTTTCAACCCATTTGGTTCTTGAGACAATTCCAAGCATTACCAAGTACTCTCAATCATATTATTGCCCTTTAAGGTGAACGATTGGGTAGTTTTATTGCACAATTGTGACAAATTCCGATCAAGGCAAGCATTGGGTAAATTAAAGTAAATTGCTGACTACAAAATAATAAAATAATACTCACCTTAATTCAGGTAATGACAAATAACTATACACATTTATTCTTAGTAAAAGGAAGATGTAGCCGGCATCTAACAGGACTAAGTTAAGAAAAAAAGATGACATTTTTGTATTGTGAGAATTCTGGTAATAAAGACAGCCTAAATATGGGATATACTGTGTGACACTTACCCTCAGCAAGGCTCTATCAATTAATAAATTTCTGTTAATATTAAGTCTTCGCTAATTTTTCCATGGAAGAAACTTCGCCGAAACAGCTACAGGGGGAGGAGCTTATCGATTCAGAAAGTGCATACATTACTACGGCGCGATTAGCACACGTCGGGCGGCATGCACCGGTCACGGGTCAGCTCAAGACCAGCGCACGTGCGATCTGATTGGTGGGCAAGCAGGACCCTGGGAACGATATTTTCACCGGGGGTGCCGAGATATAAATTTTCGCGGCCAAAATAATATTACACGGCCAAAATAATATTTCAGGGCCAAATTCGCGGCCAAATTAGCAGCCGAAAAGTTGCTCAGCGGGGGGGGGGGGTAGGGCTCGGAGGTCAATTTTTCGGCTCAGCGGGTGGGGGCTCGGCGGCTAATTTTCGCTCGAGCAGAAAAAAATAAATTTTCACGGCCAAAAAACATTTTCACGGCCAAATCAACAGCCAACAAGTCGCTCATGGGGGGGGGGGGGGCCTCGGCAGAAGACTTTCGTGGCCAAAAAAAAAATTCACGGCCAAATTTTGAAAAAAATAGCCGGCGCCGCCCCCGGACGACGTATAATGCTATACAGCATGACATACACGTCTTTTTGCAGAAAAAAAAATGTCTGGGGGTGTTGCACCCCCAGCACTCCCGCTTCCCAGGGCCATGTGGGCAACAAACCCAAATCTTTCTTAACTTATTCCCTGTTATTTCTGGCTACATCTTCCTTTAAGTCGAGATTAATTTACATGCCAATGACATGATGGAGAGAAGTTAAAAGTGTCGAAACAAATGAATGAGTTGGAATTTATAACAATTATAAACTAACTAGAATGTACATCCAGGCTGGAAGGATTTGTCTTGAAGGGAAACAAGCATTCCGTTATCAGTATTGAATTATGAATATTGAAGTATGACCCAGATACAGAGCTACTCAACAAATTTGAATATCACAGCGGTTTCTGATACTTAAAGGTAAATGACAATCACATGATTGGGGGTAGTCCTCAACTTGGGCTGAAACTACTCTAGAATCAAGTAAACTATGCAAGGATTCTCCTGTGAAAATCTTGTAGTCAAACGTTGACTCATTCTAAAATAAATAATGTCAATATCACTCGTAGCACGGAAACCTGCTGTGTAGCTCTCTATGGGGCTTATTTTTATCATCCCCTGATAAAATTAAGATACTCATATGTTTATGCTTGATTCTCCTTAAGTAAACAAATTACAGACAAATCCTTCCAGGTGGGAGATCCACTCCTGCTAGTGTATAGTTGGTATATATTTCAACTCATTTTGTTCTTGAGGCATTTTCAAGTGTTCCCAATCATGTCACTAACCTTTAATGTTTAACAAAGAATAAATATTTGACCCTGAAATTTTCACAGCAGAAACCTTTGCGTTCTCATTTCAGGATCTCTCCAAATCTTGCCATAATGCAATTTCTCTTTAACGTAATGTGTGTATTTTTTCATTATTTTCATGTTCGGTCTTTTAGTATATGTTTTTCCACTTCTTTGTATCATTTCGCAAAGTGATTAATTTATGTAACGCATGAATGTGTAACAATTTAATTCAAAGAACACAAACTATTGTCAAATACATGATATAAAGCGTATACACGATACTTGAGGATATGGAATATTGACTAACGTATTCTTTGAAAATTCAGATTTCCTCAGTTTGATAAAAACACGAGGGTGTGTGTGTGTATGTATGTATGTATGTATGTATGTATGTATGTATGTATGTATGTATGTATGTATGTATGTATGTATGCATGTATGTGTGTGTGCGTGCGTGTGTGTGCGAGTGTGACTACTAGTAGTGTGTGCGTGCGTGTGTTTGTCTGTCTGTCTGTGACTGTGTGTCAGCATATGTCTGTCTGTGTATCTGTGTGTGAGTATATTTGTCTGTAAGTGTGTACGTGTGTGTGCGTATGTATATGTGTGAGGGCGCGTGTGTGTGCGTGTCTGTCTGTCTGTGTCAGTATATATGTGTGTGTGTGAGTGTGTGCGCTTGTGAGTGTGTGTTGCGTGTGTGTGTGTGTGTGTGTGTGTATGCGTGTGCGTGTGTGTGTGTGTGTGTGTGTGTGTGTGCGTGCGTGTGTGCGTGTGTCTGTGCGTGTGTCTGTGTATGTGTGTACGTGTGTGTGCGCATGTGTCTGTGTGTGTGTGTTTGTGTGTGTCTGTGTCTGTGTGTTTTTGGGTGGACGTGTTGTGGATGTGTGGTAATGTGATATTAAAGTTGGTAAATTCATAAGAGAAAGCAGATTATTGCCATCATTTTCTTTAATTTCAGAATTAATCAACGTTGCCCCCGGCATTTCTTGCACAAGCACACAAGTTCATCAAATTACTTACATATTTAATCATATGAACAAGTCGCAGGTAATTAATCTGGGAATCTTCTTTTGTCATTTTTACCCGGTTTTATTAACCGAACAAGACCTCAAATTTCAATTTGTGCTGCAGATCGCTTGTATAGTTATTTGCTAGAAATGCTTATCATTTATAATTCAAACTGATTAATTTATTACGTGTTAACGGATGAAATAACAATCTCAATTTCTCAGGGCCGAATTAGCCATGCCAATGTGATTTTTTGGCATATTCCAGGGCATATTTTGGAGTGAAGCATTGTTAGAAGTTCTGAAAATAAAATTAATCAAGTATCTTTTTGTCTATTCAATCGCCCACATTCTATACGGTGAAGCTTTCAATCAATTATTTTGGCATCATAATCTCTTCCTTTTGTAATGAATGACGTGTGCCTGTTTTTAAAATGATAATGATAATATATTGAAAAGAACAGAGTTTCTAATTTTGCCGATGGGCTAGCTCGTCGGTTTTTATCGTCGTAATGAGTAATTGTTGACAAGTTTTCCTTATAAATATTGCTAAAAGGTTAAATAAGGACAATTCATTATTCTACAAAGAAATATTCATGAAGCATGGCGCATGTTTCAAGTTTTGAGCTATATAATTCTTAAAGCCACAGACTTTTACAATGACCATATACTTTTTCTGCATGATCATCCCTTCTCTAAGTGTCTTGATAAGGTCTAAAAATGAAGCCCTGGAAAAATTGTATTTCAAAATGATGATTTAGTGCTTTAAAAGAGTGAAAATCTACAAGCACTCAAGTTGACCGAATTCACCATGCCCATTTCCTCCTATAGACTTACTGTGTGTAGGTCTAGGTTATTTTACACTCCACTGGAGTGGAAATTGTTTATTCATGCATATCTAACCAGTGGCATTATAACTTTCCAAACTTTTGAATTCTAGGGTGTTCATTTGTCCGTTTAAACATTACCTCAGATATCAAAGTTTGACAATTTGTTTTTTAAAGCTCCACAACACACTAAGAAATCGGGGTTCAATTTAAGGTTCAATTTTGGCCCTTAAACCCTTACGTGGACTGGGGTTCAATATTGAACCTCTGGAGGTGCAATTTACACTATTTGGGGTTCAACTTTGATCAAGGTTGATTTTTTGAACCCCACAAATAGAAGTGTTAGTCTGTCCCGAATACCAAAGTATTGTTGTTGGCTTACCTATTACGAATTGTCACGACAGATCATTAATTATTGCAAATGATGGATATTGATTTAAATTTAAAAGCAAGGTTAAATCAATATTAAATAATTTTTCGTTCTACTTATATGATGAATTGCACTATTTGCTCATGTACGTTTCATGCAATTACTTGAGCATAGACTAATACTGATAACTCGCTTTGTGATTGGCTGAGCCCGCACACGTGGACATCGCCGCCTTTTTGAAAGCGGTTGTGGACGCGTCGCTGGATATCGCGGCTGCACATATTTCTTTATAAATTCATACGTTTGAAACGCGTTTTAAACTCAGGCCTGGCCATCAACCATCATCTGCCTAGTT
>JZLH01S0368863.1:58893-63893 GCA_001188425.1 Eucidaris tribuloides
GTGATGGTGTGTGATGGTGATGGAGATGGTGATGGTGATGGTGATGGTGATGGTGATGGTGATGGTGATGGTGATGGAGATGGTGATGGTGATGGTGATGGTGATGGTGATGGTGATGGTGATGGTGATGGTGATGGTGATGGTGATGGTGATGGTGATGGTGATGGTAGTAGTGCTAGTGCTAGTGCTAGTGCTAGTATTAGTGGCAGTGGTGGGGATAGTGGTGGTGGTAGTGCTAGTGCTAGTGCTAGTATTAGTGGCAGTGGTGGGGATAGTGGTGGTGGTAGTGCTAGTGCTAGTGCTAGTATTAGTGGCAGTGGTGGGGATATGGTGGTAGTGCTAGTGCTAGTGCTAGTATTAGTGGCAGTGGTGGGGATAGTGGTGGTGTTGGAGGTGGTGATGGTGGTGGTGGCGGTGGAGGAGGACGAGGAGGAGGGAGAGGAGAAGGAGGAGGAGGAGGAGATGAGGGAAGAGTATGATTCTTTACTTTGTTTTCTTCCAAATATTTGTTCAGTGTTATAATAAGAGTGGAGGTGGTGGTTGTAGTCTTAGTTGTGGCGGTGTTGGTGGCGGTGATGGTAGTGGTGATGTTAGTGGTGGTGGAGGTGTTGGTGGTGATGGTAGTGGTGGTGATGGTAGTGGTGGTGGTAGTGGTAGTGGTAGGGGTGGTGGTGGTGGTGGTGGTGGTGGTGGTGGTGGTGGTGATGGTGATGGTGGTGGTGATGGTGATGGTAGTGGTGGTAGTGGTGGTGATGGTGGTGGTGATGGTGGTGGTGGTGCTGGTGGTAGTGGTGGTGGTGGTGGTGGTGGTGGTGGTGGCGGTGGTGGTAGTGGTAGTAGAGATGGTGGTGGTGGACGAGGAGAAGGAGGAGGAAGAGGAGGAGGTGGAGATGTGGTGAAAGATTACGATTGTTTACATTGTTGTCTACAAACAACTATTTAAATATTATAATTGGAAAGAAACTTGGTCAAAGGTTTCCAACTGAGAACTTTAACAATGAAATTGAGCGATTCTGTTCATGGAAGTATCTACATAAAGGTGTGTCTTGGAGTTAACATTCGTTTGAAATGGAATCAGTTGATCATCACTATTACGCATCACTGCGCGCTACTGTTGTCCGTTAGCAAAAATTGAAGACAGGCCGACAACATTTTTGTTATCAGAGTGATCCTTGGCTCGTTGTCTGAGGCAAGCAATGCTATTGGTCCGTCTATCCTCCGAGTTGTCGTACATTTGCGTCGAGGTTGGACTAGGTTGTAAATGACAAACCCCCAATCCTGAGAAGTGACGCGCAACGTGCGATGCGGCCGAGGCGAAAATCGTCAGTCGGCTTGTCGAGGGGAGGGGTGACAACATCGGTGGCACAATGTGGACGTATGGGGGCGCCGTTGAGGACCGTGTCTCGGCCGTCATTCGGGTGACCCCCGTTACCAGCTGGGTGACCGAATTCTTGCAGCGTTGTTGTATCTGATGCCGGTGGTGGCGGTGCACACTCAAAGATGTTGGCGACGCTACAGGTAGCAATGGTGACGATGGGGTGGCACAATAGCGTTGTTTCTTCGGTGATGATTTCTCGACGGATGAAATCGAGATTTCCACATTGGCATTGGTCTTCGCAGCTGCAGGATCCGTCGTCTTCTTACCACCACATTTCTCGTTCTTTCGCCATTTTGCTCTTCGATTCTGAAACCAGACCTTCAATGATTGGAATTAAGAAAAGATAGAAACAGGAGCGTTACGCTAGTTACTTAAAACATAACTTTCACCTGGCATTAATGATTTTTTTTTTAATCCAGCATTAAAGTTTGAGCAAATTTGGTCGATGCCTTTGGAGGTATTTTTTTTTTCAAACATTTGAATAAATCTCATACAAATATGATACTTCAGAACTTAGTATCTATCTCTATGATAAATCTGCACGTCGCCCTCTGTCGGTGACGATTCGGCTTCAATAATGTGATATCACACCGGAACAACTCTCGTTTGACTTTGATATAAATTGTTTTTAAAAAATCATTTTCTGGGCTAGCAACACAGCAACTGACCTTTCACGTTGTTCCAAATAATCCTGAGAAACAAGGACAGTAAATTTTTATTGTTCAATTTAAAAATGTAAATTTGTGAAAGTCCATGTACAAAATCAAAGGACAGTTGTTCTATTGAGACACGCAAAATTATCATCTACAGTGGGGTACATACAGATTTACTTCATTTTTGAAACAAAGTCTTCAATGGTTTACCACAAATTTTCTGAAAGTTTCATTGTAGGATTTCTAACGTTCGAGGATTCACAAAGATGCTGAATTGGTCCATTTGTTCAATACTATAAGTAGCGTTTTGACCCTTCCAATACCTCAATCAGAGAATCACATGTAAAGTCTATGGTGGTATCCTGCCATAGTACTGAGAGGATTAAAGGCATCATATATAAACAATGTTTCCAGTTCTAAAAAATCTGAGCTACATGATCCCCATTCTACCTGTGTCCCTGATAAAATCTAAAGGAGCCCTGGAAAAAAAAAACATTTCAAAACGATCATTAAGTGCTTTTAAAAAGTGAAAATCATTGAGTGACCATTCCAGTTTTCTCAGCATAATGCTCGTGTTACAGAATTTTCGTCTGCTGATAATAATTCATGTACCGATTTTTATTTGTTCATATTTCATGAATGACAGCATAACTATCTGAAGTTTTGTGTCCTAAGGTGTTTATTTGTCAATTCAAATACTGTCAGATATGTCAGATAGCAAAGTTTGATAATTTTGTAAATGGGGCTCCCTTAATATTATATATTGTCTACAAGGGTAATTTTGCAAACCTACGTTATGGTTTTAGAATTACATTATGTAATTCTACAATGCTTGAGTAAATAAACATTGAACAGGAATCTTAAAAGTATTTATGATATTTCCCATTTTAATTTTTAGTTTTGGTCAACAATCTTAGCACCTTTCCCCGATTGTTGTTGTTGTTGTTTTTTTTTTTTTTTGGGGGGGGGCCTTAGCCATCTTTTGTTGGACTCAAATAGTGTTATAATACCTTTTATAATAAAAGCATCTTTTGCCTCAAGCAAAATAATTAGTTTGTTCGCTACGTCAACATCGTTATATCTAACATCAACATTTTAGTCAAATTTCCGTAGCATATATTTGGGCTGACAAGTCACTTAGAAACCTACGTTATGCATGGCATGCATATAAAATAATATTCATTTCGTAGTTGTGTGTTTTGGTGTGTGGGTTTTTTTTTACTATACGACTGATTCTGTCATTCTCGTTTTGTTTGCTGATTAAAAGATGAACAAAGATCTAGAATTGTTTATCTTAATAACTAAAAGATGTGTTTTTCACATATTTTATTTCATTTTATTTCAATCAAAATGTAATGGATCATACAGGTATACTTGCAAAGTATACCATTTAATAGCATTTTACCACGAACCTCATTGTCAAGAATAAAGCTGAAATGATGCAATTAAAAAGAACACGCGGTCAAAATATTTCGTTTACTCCGCATTATGTTTGCTAAGCGGGCTAATTGGATCACTTATACTGTTATTGTAAACTGTTCTTATCATACTCCGTCGTCAATCAGACACTTAGATCTACTTTTTCGTGTCCATATCCATAATTCACGGGGGAACTGAAAACATGACAATTCGTTGATGCATTATGTATACTCAATAACCATAATGTCTAACTGCGAAATGCCATTATAGTTCTTTGCACAGCTGAGCGGATGAAAAACATTTGTCATGGCAACCGTGTTACGCGCTCGTTAACGCTCGCAAACTGTTTTAGCGGGCACAATGTTTTGACCACCCGCGTGTTGGTTTTATAAAAAGCGTGTGTACTCTAGAAGCCAGCTGGGCAATAGACGATCGTGGAATGTTCCGAGTTCTCGTCCGTCGAGTCTCGCTTAATTGATTCGATTGAACTGTTACTATTAAGGGGGAAAGAGCTATCAATTAGACAAATTATCGTTCGTGTACTTTAAGCCGGCTAAGTGAACCAATTAGATTATAAATTATGGTTGCTACGCGCTCGACAACGGTCAGCGTGAAAATGAGCGTTTTAAGGCTTAGTCTCAGTGCAAGCCTTTTCTATAAACTGAAGAGCAGAGGATTTTCAAAAAAATATAATGATTAAGCATGAAACTGTATAAGAGGGAAAATATATTTTGTTGGGTACATGTGAACAATATTATACGACAGCTATTTTAATTTTTGACAGCGTTCATCAAATCAGTTTAAACAGATTAAACTACAAAATGACAGATTCCTCAAAGCTGGTGCTAAAAATTAGATCGTAATTATTTTCATGAAACTTGTTCAACGAAACATTTGCTAATCTGGACAGCTTAATGTGAAAGATGATAAATCATGAATGCACGATAAATTTTCAGGAATGTATATCAAAAGCAATTGATATAACCCATTACTTTAAGAATGGTTGCTCTGAGACGTCTGACGAAAGGATCTATGCAGTCTTTAAAGATATATGGTATTATTTGTTTTCGCTTTCTAACTATAGAAGCGTATCATTTTGTAACACAAAATGCAACAGACACGTACTTTCTTCTTTTATCACTTTATCTCGTCCATATTGTCTCACATTTTACAAACACCATGGGATAATGTTGTGTTTCGGAAAAAGGTAGGCATCACTTTTTAGAAATAAAGTTTCATGAATATTGAATTTATGTCATTAATTCAATTGAAGGAAATAATTGTTTAATAATCATGTTTACGTAAATGAAAATATACTTCCGGCCAAACAGCATCCCACAAACGACGGGGGGGGGGGAGCCGCAGGGAGCCAAAAAAAATCGGAAAAAACGAAAAATCACGATCGATGTGAACTCGTTCTGGTCCAAAAAGGGGGAGGGGTGGAGTGTGTTCAGCAGAAAAGGAAGTGTTTCAGGGTATTAAACGTCCCTTTTGTAAAAGGGGGTGTTTGAACACTCAATACACCCCATGCGTACGCCTATGTACGCACA
>JZLH01S0368863.1:66393-71931 GCA_001188425.1 Eucidaris tribuloides
TTTAAGTGTCAAACACAGCGATTTGGTGCATCTTTGCATGCAAAACGCAAATATTGCCCCGACAACTATTGCATGCACTAACCCTATAACCTCAAGACTAATCCTAATCCTAACCCTTTCTGAACTAAAGTTATCAAAAAAAAGTTCCGTAACTCAACTTTGAGCGTCGATATCTCTCTTGGTATTATAGTATAATTCTTGATATTTGTATCGCTGAGAAGACTGTCTATTTCCCTCCACAATGATACCTCATTTGCTATGATTATGAATTCATGGAATATGCAGGACATTTTTTATAAGGGGCCAAGTCCAAAGTGAGAAAATACATTGTTATCGTCACTAGTTCAGTGTTCATTTGCATGGCGAGTGGATTGTGTTTTATGATGTTACGATAATTTTTAATGAAGTAGTATGTGTTGTTTTAACACTTTATTTTAAATATTGAATGTGATCTTAGTTGGTTTATTGTAAAATTATCATCGTGTTCGAGTTTAATAAGATTCTTGCAAGTTTGTCTCGGACCCCTCCACCGAACAACACATAACACTTCATTAAAAACCATCACAACATTATCAACCACAATTCACTCTCCATAAAAATAAACACTGAATTGGTGACGATAACGATGCGTTTTTTCAACCTTTCACTTTTCACTTGGCCCCTTATTAAAATGTCTTGCACAATCCATGAATCCATAATCATGGCAAATGGGGGTACCATTTTAAAGAAAAATGAACAGGCTTTTTAACGATATTAATATCAAATATTTCACTGTAATACCAAGAAAGATATTGACGCTCAAAGTTAAGTTAAGGGTCTTTTTTTGAGAAATTTAGAAACCCAATGGCAATTCTTACCCCAAATTCATTGTCTTCTGAGAAATTGTCACCGTTGAGCACCTGTCGCTAAAGCAAAATGTCGGATCACCTTCAAACAAGGCTGCGACTTGTTGGGGGAAACCACCTACCGTAGGGATTTTATCCAACCGTAGGTTGTAGGAGATACCTAACTGGAAAATGGCCTTCCGTGGGAGGAGGTAGGGGGTTTGATGTACATGTATCTGAAACTTATTCTGACAATTTTCAAATATGTTCTTAAATCCTCATAGGGTTTCAATGAAATCCCGTACATATTTGTCTGTAGACATTATATTCGGGTAAATCCATTCTGGCCATTGTCCCAGTTGTTCGCTTTTCAGGCGCAGAGACCGTACAATTCTGTACACTCTAAAAGTCA
Organism: Eucidaris tribuloides; assembly: GCA_001188425.1. Classification (NCBI taxonomy): domain Eukaryota; kingdom Metazoa; phylum Echinodermata; class Echinoidea; order Cidaroida; family Cidaridae; genus Eucidaris; species Eucidaris tribuloides. The sequence continues at coordinate 67,630 of JZLH01S0368863.1, forward strand.
ACTTTCTTATGAAACACACATTTCTTGCATTATTTTGTTTACTTATGTGATTTTGTAAGGGAAAACTTAGTTTCGTAGGTGAAAAGTGGATTTATTTTTGTAGGGGAAAACTTGCTTTCGTAGGTGAAAAGCGGGCTGTTAGAGCGTAGGGGAAAAGTGGTGTCCGTGGGGGAAAATACGCATGCGGCGTAGGGGGAAATGAAAATTTTGAGTGGCAGACCTCCCTTCAAAACACCTACCTGAACTCGGGCCTCCATCAGATCCAGCCTCATGGCCAGAGCTTCCCGCATGAAGATGTCGGGGTAGTGGGTTGTCACAAACGCCCTTTCGAGCTCCTCCAGTTGCCAAGCCGTGAAGTTGGTTCGAACTCGCATTCGTCGAGGCTTTCGACGCGACACGTGATCGGTGTTCATGGTCGGCGTCGGTGTCGTAGCGGAAGGGAGCAGATCGACTGAAGGGCAGACCAGCTTGCTGGGTTCATAATCTACGTTATGAATGAAAAAAAGCAGTTTGGTCAGTTTCAGGGTACTCATGTTCACTCAATGATGTTTAGGGGCGGCATTCAGAAGTAAAACTGGCATACGAATCATACTGAGGGATGTGCTTGGGAGTACATGTACAGTGTGTCTCAAAAAAAATTGTGCAAGTGAAAACCGCCCTCTTTGACAATTTGAAAATATACTTGTGACATGGTGCTTACATCAACTTCATGAGCTTAGTCTTAGCTTTCAAATAACGTTAGTTTTGTTCAATTTGCTTGTTTTAATCTTGAGATATGTTTATTTAAATAAGAAAGGGTGAAATCACAATTGTGCCACTTTTACTGCAGTCCCTTGTAAAAGTGACATATTTGTGATTCCATCCTATTGTTGTTTACAAGATATCTCGAGATTAAAACAAGCAAATTTAACAGAACTAGTGGCATTTGAAAGCTGAGGCTTTGCCCTTGACGTTAATGTAAGTATCCTGTCACTATAGAATTTTCTTATTGCCAAAGAGGGCGCTTTTTACTTGCACAATTTTTTGAGACATGCTGCAGCACTTCTCAAAAAATTGTACAAGTATAAAGCGCCCTCTTTGACAGTTAGAATATACTTCTGTGACACATGTTTACGTCAACATCAAGGGCGAAGTCTTAGCTTTCAAATGGTGTTTGTTCTGTTCAAATTCCTTATCTTGTAAGCAACAAAAGGGTGTAATCCACAATTGTGTAGTTTTTACGGGAAGGGGGCCTGATGCTTTCATTGACTGTAGTAAACATTGGTAAAAGTGGCACATTTGTGATTTTACCTTTTCGTTGTTAACTGAACATATCTCAGTATTAAAACAAACAAGCAAACTGAACAAAACAAACGGCATTTGAAAGCTTAGATTATGCCCTTTATGGTGACGTAAGCATCACGTCACAAAATGTTTTTCTCATTACCAAAGAGGGCGCTTTTAACTTGCATAATTATTTTTGAGACACACTGTAGTTTACCACAATGAAATTTAAATATATATTGGTGTGAAAAGTTTTTGCTAAGAAATCCAGAAAAAAGTTTATGGGAAGGAATTCAACAATTTCCCTAAATTGGCCAAAGGACTTTAAACTGACATGTGCTAACATAATACAAATTAAAGGCACAACTTAACAGTGACCACAGTTTAAAATATGTGAGCTACATGCTCTAAGTGTGTTTGATAAGGTCTAAAAAAAGATGCCCTGAAAAATTGTACTTGAAACATGTTAAAGTGGTCATTTTAGTGCTTTAAAAGAGTGAACATCTAGTAGTATCCAGTGTAACCCTCTCCTGATCTTGTCCATTTCCTCCCATAGACTTCTGTGTTATAGGTCTGCCTATTTTATACTCCGCCCGAGTACTAAATCAGGGTGGATGTTTATCCATGCATACCATGTCAGTGGTAGCATATATTCCAAACTTTTGTATGCTACGATGTTTATTTGTCCATTTAAGCCCTATTGTGTAGCTCAAATAACAAAGTTTGACAATATTGTTTAAATTGAAGTTCAACAATGTTAGTTTGTGTCTTTGAAAAAGCGTCTCAAAAGTGAAAAGATTTTTTCTAAGAATCTCCTCTCCTATGAGGTTTATGACACAACTGATACAAATGCCGTATGCCGCATCATCATCTTTGCTCAACCCAATGTTTTTTACTCTTGTTGCTTATACTGTGTTCAGATGTTACGGTAAGCCTGCAATCTGTATTATCCGCTTATAAATGCAACAAAAACAAAACAGTTATGATTCGTTGTAGTTTCCGAATGTTTTCTGTACAATTCCTCGTTTTCAACGCTCAGAGGCTAGTCACTTGCGAGCATTTTATCTGTATAATGAAATTCAAACATAGCATATTGTGAAAAGTTCTTGCCTTCTCGACTTATGTTAGCAAACAATTTTTACATTTCCCCCAAGTTATCCACATTTAAAAAACGCTCATAAATGGCTTATTATATATTTTTTCTTGAATTTGACGTTCTATTAAACTTTTTGTCAATTGGAGACAACATACGCATTTGTTCTTCATTTGTTAGTACCATGTTGATCCTAAATCTGCTACGTTTTCATATTCGGTAATTTCAGAGGTTACACATTTGTATCCAACTTTGGAGGGTTTGTTATCAAAATGTTACAACTGTTTGAAGTTTATACGTAACTCAAATGTTGTTCAATGAGGCACTAACTAAATTATAACCATCTTGCAAATTACACTGTAAAAATACTAAACTCTTTTATGAACACTTTTCTGTAGCACTTTACAAACAGTTGAACATGTTTATTTGGAAAATCCTAAACACGTGTAGTTAGAAATTCTGTGTATTATCTATGTTACAAGTGTTCGCGTTTATTTCTGGAATACTTCGTAGACACTTAAACACGTTTACGAAATCATAAACACGTTGAAGTGTTTAGGTGTTGAAAATCATAAACTCGTCAACAAAACTTTTTATGAACACCCAAACACTTAAGTGTTTAGAATTTTACAAAAATGTTTGTTGACGCGTTTATGATTTTCGGCACCTAAACACTTAAACGTGTTCATGAAACGTTCCTGAAATAAACACGAATTTCTGATATAAAAAAGGTGATACACAGAATTTCTAAACTACCCTATTTATGATTTCCGGATAAACGTACTCAATTGTTTATAAAGTATTACAGAAAAGTGCTTTTCAACGAGTGTTCAGTATTTTTACAATGTGAATAAAAGGCAGGGATGGCAGAGTTTAACAAGAAAATCAGCTTCATTTGGGATTATCGTTGAATCTTGATTTGAAATCAAACCTTGCTCACAAAATTTATTATGCATGTGTAAACCGTTACAGTTATTTCAAAAGAAGGTAACACTTTCTCCCAATTAGTGGTTCGATAGCGTATTGACTGAAGAAAAGTAAGGATAAACCGATAAGGAAAGATTCTTACCGTCACTTTGTGATTCACACCTGAAGCTTGATTTGAAATCATTTCCCGTGCCCGGTGAGCCCTTCACTGCACATTTCCCGATGCCCAGTAGACTATCGATTGTAAAACTGACCCTAGCAGACGACGGAGAGCTGGTAGATGCCATCCCGCTTCGCGCCTTTCAAGTTCAAGTTGACAATGAGCGGCCGATGACAAGCTTGGGTTCCTCTTATCGGTGCAAAGTTCTCCTCCTTAGCAACGTGGTTATGTGGACGATAGTTACCTATACGGAGTACCCGCACTTAACCCGTTGGAGACGATTCGGTTTCACTCTGACATACATTTCCCATAGACCCCAGCCCGAGATATCTTGTTCTTAGTCCAAATGGGTTAAAACTCGTTTGCGTGGTTATGCCGCCGGTAAATTGGGCAGTGACACACAAGGAGGGATGGGTGTAACAAAACAATGTGAATATGATGCTCATAGTGATGATAATAGTGATGATTAAGAGGAGGAAGAGGAGGAGAAGGTGAATAGATTTGCCGCGGGTTCTTTCGTTGGTTGAAAAATTGAATAACTTATGGGATCAAGTAGACATATAACTGGACGATTTGTTATCTTAAGTTCAATGCCGAAACATGCAAATCATGTTTGGAAAACAAGTGAATAATTGAAAAAGATGATGGGAATTATGATTCAATTTCTAGGATTTTATATTCGATGACGTCTGCTAGAATAATGCGTAATATGTACTGATATATAAAGAAATAGCTTTCCACATTTAAGTGCTTTAAGGATGTTGTTGATATAATAATTTAAGTACATTGCTTCGTTAATGCTGTTTTTTATTGTTTTGGGGTCATTCCTTAATCTATTCGCGTACATTCTGGCTTAAAA
>JZLH01S0368863.1:80483-92680 GCA_001188425.1 Eucidaris tribuloides
ACACACACACACACACACACACACACACACACACACACACACACACACACACACACACACACACACACACACACACACACACACACACACACACACACACACACACACACACACACACACACACACACACACACACACTGACATTCATTCATTCACAGTGGGATAAAACTATAAAAGGGAGAAAAATATAAGTACGATTTCTCACCACGCACAGAACGTCAGAGATTGGTATATCTGATAAACGTATTTTTGCTGCCTTTTGAGGTGTTTGTGTTTGTGTGTGTGTGTGTGTGTGTGTGTGTGTGTGTGTGTGTGTGTGTGTGTGTGTGTGTGTGTGTGTGTGTGTGTGTGTGTGTGTGTGTGTGTGTGTGTGTGTGTTATGTGTGTGTGTATGTGTATGTGTGTGTTGTGTGTATTGTGTGTGTGTGTGTGTGTGTGTGTGTGTGTGTGTGTGTGTGTGTGTGTGTGTGTGTGTGTGTGTGTGTGTGTGTGTGTGTGTGTGTGTGTGTGTGTGTGTGTGTGTGTGTGTGTGTGTGTGTGTGTGTGTGTGTGTGTGTGTGTGTGTGTGTGCGCGCGCGCGCGCGGGGGCGCGTGTATGTGTGTGTGTGTCTGTCTGTGTCTGTGCGTGTCTGTGTCTGTGTGTCTGTCTGTCTGTCTGTCTGTGTGCGTGTGTTCTTATTACTCTAATGACCATCAAAACGTGCAAACACTGAACAACCCAGCTCAAGGACGAACAACAAAATGAAACAATCCAAGAAAACTGAAATTGGATGGATGTTTGATTTATGGATTAATGACTTCATGAAATCACACATGGAATGGAGTTTCAGCTTTGTAGAACCTACTGATGAATGCAACATCTATACAGCTTGACGATTTGCACGCAATTTGTTAGCGTAGTTTCTAGGCCTTTTTTATTTTTAATCTAATCTTTGACAGTCTAGGCAAAACATACATTGCATCAGATAAAAGATGTATAATCGAATTATAGCCAAGTTTTTCTGGTAGTTTCTCTTAGATATTACTATTATGTACATAGTGTCAAGTGAAGGGGTGTTCAAAACATGACCTTAAACAATTCCACTACTTTTTTCTCGTTTCTTTTACATATTAGGTTACATATTTCATTACGTATGGAATGGATTAAAATGAAGAAAATTGGCAAAAACCTACATCCCTCGGGAAAGAAGTTAACGAATAAAGGGGAATCGATAATATAAAAATATAATCACTGTAATAATCGTCCATATGATTACACGAATCAAGTACATGATATCTAGGAAACATTAAACATCTTCAAGAGTGAGAAAAGAATTGCTTGGTATAATATTCCAACTGTAATTGTACAAGGTGTTATTGATTATTATTACTAGTGTAATTCTAAAAAGTGCTTTATATTTCAGAGGTGATAAGTTGTACAGGAACAGGAGAGTTATTCATATTTTAATATATTATTTGTCTTTAATGGTTAAAATATTTCTTGCGGAAACTGTGAATTATCAACTTATCTCTTGTAATAAGAAAGTTTTGTCTTTGCCAAAAATATAATTGATCATAACTTTGAGATTACAAGGTGAACAAATTGATAACTCATTGCAACCACGGGGTTCTGGTTGAACGGGTAAGAACTCTCTGAAACACAATCCTATTTACATACTTTAACTCCATAAATGTCGTAGGCAAAATGATGAGAGTGACAGGTGTAACCAAGTTGTCTGCACTCTTAAAATCCCCGGTCAGACTGATCTGGAAAAGGAATCCGATGGGGTCACACTCGGAAAAGGGTCAGTTTCAACCAAATTCTGGGTCAAGTTTGACCAAAATTTGAGTCAACCTGACAGGGACTTTGGTTAAACTTGACCCGGAAAGTGGTTAAACCTGAACCTTTCCCAAGTGTGACCCCAACGGATCCTTTCTCCGAGTAAGTCTGACCCGGAATTTTATGAGTGTGCAGTAGACGTCGTAAAAAGGGCGTGTAGTGGAAGAGGCCTACATTTTGTGAGCGTGATGTTAATAATATGTCGAATATTTGGTTGTAAATAATTGAAATTATGTAAGAGATGGCTATACACTATGGGACTAAAGCGTTGATTGTCACCGTTCATGCTTCTCTTTTTCGTACCATATTTAAGGCGCTTTACTACAGAGAGATTACATATACAGCTTGTTAGACTATTATGAGCAATGACAGACGTAAATACCGGAGAACAAACTAACTAATAAATAATTCACTAAATATGACAATACTTCATGCAATAATCTCTCAAAGTAAATATATAGGACGGTCAAAACAACAGTATTTACACACAAAAATATGATTACCCTTACACCTTCTCTTACTGTCAAAAATGTGACACGTTTTGTAGGAGCGTATAGCTTTATTATTTTACAGCCATATACCGTAATCGGCTCCACAAACAAAAGCTCACCACAACATAATTATGCTACATCAACCGCCTGTATTTTCCATTCTTTACTGTATATAATCATTACTCTTATTAAGCGAAAGAAGACTAATTTATTCTTTACTTAGTTTACATTACATGAAATTTTCGTGTTCAAAATTAGGAAAGCTGCTCTAGTTTTTTTTATGTCACAGCTCTATAACACGAAGCAACAACTCATAAGAGTTATTTTGTTTCATTCTACACGCATATTTAAACTAAATATATTTCAAGAATAGTTAATTCATTATTAATAAAATGATTAATTAAGGACAGCCCATGCGATGTAATTATGAAGTACGTAGGTAATTCAGCTTAACTCTCCAAACTTCTTTGAACATGAACTTTTGATTAAGGACTGATTTTTTTTTTACATCATCTTCACAACACTCTTTATTGATTTAGATATTTCAAGAGAGTTCAACAAATACTATCTTAACCACATTAAATGAATTCAAATGTTTATTCAATTTATACGATTTCACTAATAGATAACGTAATGTATTTAATACTTATTTTTATCTTATTTCTGTAAACTTCGCACAATGATAAGTAAGTAATTCTGAAAGCTTTTTTATCTATATTTTCATCTTTATCTATTTTTTTTTCAAGTTTGTCATAGAAGAAAACAGATTCCATTCGGTAGATTTTCTCTTCTGAGTTGATGCGAATACATCATGAATATCTAAAGTTCAACACATGAAATAGCAATGCTTTAAACAATTTGAGTCATTGCTGCAACATGAATGCTTTTATGAGTACAAAATGTACACGTTAGGGGGCAATATTGGTCCATACATGTAGTACTGCCCCAAATGAACCCTAATGTACACTCTTAAAAATCCCGGGTCAGACTGATTCGGAAAAGAATCCGTTGGGGGAACACGCGGAAAAATGGTCAATTTTAACAAAATTCCGGGTCAAGGTTGACCAAAATATGAGTCAAACTGACATGGATTTTGGTCAAACTTGACCCGGAATGTGGTTAAACCTGACTCTTTTCCGGGTGTGCCCCCAATGGATCCTTTCTCCGAGTCAGATTGACCCGGAATTTTTAAGAGTGTAGATAAAAATAGAGGAATGGTACAGAAGTGCGTATTTTGTATTTCTATTCCTTAGTGATTAAACTACTTGAATAGGATTATTAACCTAGGCCCTATTACATAAAACTGTACCAGATAACATTGTAAAAACTCCTGTAAACTCAATTGTACCACTGGTTTTACCACAGGAAACAAAATCTAGTTAGAATAACAAGAGTTTTTCTCTGGTAAGTGTTTTTTTTTATAACAGAATCCTGGTGTTTCATATTCAAATGAGATTTTTACAGACACATGAAACATCTCATGATAAATCGAAAATTCAGAGAGAAAATGTTAAAGAAACAACACTATAAGAATTTATAAGTGTTCGTGGTCACTATGCGTTCTACTACTTTTAAGTAGGCTACAATAATAGTTATTTAATTAACGATAGGGGGGGCAAAAATGTGATAATTTCATTGGTTGGCAATATCCGACACAATTTTATTCTTCAACCCTTGTTTTTAAATTATAGCATAATGTCTTGTTATGTAAAGTAATTATTTTGGTGTATCACATAACCACGAAGAGAGTTAAAATCAACACTTTATGGCTGTATTTGTACCGGACAACACCACTGGGGATAGATTTTATACAACTCACTTTTGGCAGTGTATAGGTTCAACACAATTTTCAAATTAAATTTTAATTCAAAATTTTTCTTATTCCTTTGACCGATGATAAAAATCGGCTTGCAACCACTTAACACGATCATCACGAGGCACAGACAACATTTCTTAATACACCTGAATTTTAGACAAACTCTCCTATATTAGACTGAATTAGTCACACACATTTAGGCCTACTATATATTGCCAGCAGAACTGAAGCTGCCATCTACATTTTTGGTATTGTTTAGAAACACCCCAACAAACGTAATGTTGCCTGCCGTACTTTGAGTACGGTCTTTCTGTGAGTTCTTTTTACTATGCCATCTCTTCTTGATAAACGTACTTTTTAACTCCTGTGAAATCCTTAGCTGATGACAAAATCCCTGCAGTAAAATGAATCATGAATCGGGAACAAAAATAGAAATAATAATATACACAAGATAAAAATCAAAACACAGAAACTCTACCGCCGCCACCAAAAATAACCTCTCCTGCCTTCTACCACAAAAAACACAACCACAAATCAAGCAAACACAGGGGGTGTAAATACACTCACAATCACAGCTTTAAAATACCAGAATTACAATATTATTTGGACGGAATCTGAAATAAGTGATGAAAAAGTCGCTTTGGAATGCCGAATCAAATACCTGACAAACTACAGGCACATTAATAAAATCATTAGGTAAGGAATGATACTTCATCACCGGCAACCGGAGGAGAAAAACCATTGCCAATACATCCGAGGTAGAATCTTGTCAGAAACATAGTACCAATCCCATCCAAAAAGGCAGCAGGGGAATATTGGTATCTCAATTTTTGCTACCTGTTGCCTTGGTTATGTTAATAAAAAATGGTGACTGAAACTTTCAATAACACCAGTTTTTTACACGCATCGTTCATTTTTGTACACGAAACTTTGTTATAACATTTCTCGTCAATGTAGACCTACTGCGAGAATTTATTACTACCCTGTACTTAAAAAACCAAATGTCTTAGACAGCATACGTAAGCATTCTACGCTCTGTCAATGAAATAATCTAAGTATGAATTTGTCAATGAACTCTCTACAGTTTGAAATATCTTTGTATCTAAATCAATTGTTTGGGAATGTGTTCTTTTGAGCGTGTATGTTGTGTATCGTGTATGGTTATTGTAATATATGTGTGTTATACTGTATTGTGTTTGTCGTGTATTTTATATGTGTGTGTTTGTGTGTGATGTTTATTGTGTGTGTATTGTATGTTCGGTTGTTGTATTCGTGTGTGTGTGTGTGTGTTGTGTGTGTTGGTGTGCGTGTGTGGTGCTGTGTGTGTGTGTGGTGTGATCGTGTTGTTGTGTATCATGGTGTGTGTGTGTGATGTGTTGTTGTTGTGTGTGTGTGTGTGTATGTGTGAGATGTGTATGTGTGTTGTGTCCTATATTCGTGTATGCTCGTCGTGGTGGTGTTGTGAACTGTATGTGTTTTTTTATGTTGTGTGTTGTGTAGTTTTTCGTATAATTATGCTGACATACTACTAGTTTGTTTAAAACTTAAAACAGATAATACAGATGTCAGTAATTGTATACAATTAGATTTTAAAGAGAAATACTTTAGGTTCAAAGTTCACATGAGTCGCATTTTGTCTTGATATTTCTGCAATGGTGACAAAATACCAAACAACAAAGAGCACTTCCGCTCCCCCTCGTAGTCGAGACCAAGATATTGGTCAAAATCTCCCCTTTCGTTACGGTGAATAAAAGACGCGTCAATCTGCGGCTGTACTTGCACGCTCGTTCGTATTTCCGCCGTTGACCTAACCAGTATGTAAATTTTGCAATTTACAGTTAAAAGTCTGTGTTTTAACTTTTCTTCAACGTCCTTCCACTCTGCCCATGGCTGCATATGATATGAAGAAACAATAAGCAAGAAAAGGAATAAAATGCTTATATTTGAAGAAACTATGATAATTCTGGCATTTTCGATCAATCAGCCCCTATTTGTCTAATGTGTCTGTGTTGTTACCCATAATATATATGCAGTATGTTTCGTGTATTCAAGAAAAGGTAAGAGATTTCCAAACCATAAGTAGTTCTGCGCGATTCAATTCCCAACTCGGAAAAATACTGTGGCTAAATTGTAACATCATATTTAAGCTCTATAGTTCATCTGATATTTGCATCAAAATATATTTCAGTTCAAACTGCTTATCAGTAAATCGGACCATAACAAGCTGTGTGAAATAAAGAGAGGTCACTGGACTTTCTCGATCCTAGCAAAGCTATATCAAAGGCAAAACTGGCACTACACAAGAGCAATACAGATACATGTAACAACATACAAAAAACATACTCAAAGAGACAAATAGGACTAAACAGGATCATATTTAGAGCTAACCCCTCTCTCACGTTAATTTATTCCGTAAAAAAGCGAGTGCGGGGACGAACTCTCTATTCATTGTTTACTTGATTAGTTCTGAAGATATCTCAACATGACTTATGCTTATCATCTTCCCCAGCTAAATATTTAACCAATAGCATCAATCAGCGAATATATCTACTCAAGGGCTTTAACTTTACAAATCGATGAAAATGTGCCATTGTAATATTGTGGTGAGTGTGAGAGAGGAGGCAACATGTTTTTATTGCGCGGGATGCCTTCCCGGATTGTCCATCAGTTTCGCTTATTAGCTGAATTCACCTCATATCCTTGACATTTCATACAAATTAATATTTAATCACGGTACTAAAGCAATATCAAGTCTAAAACACGTTGAAGCACAAAAACAAAATTGTAATTCTAATCAGATTTCTGTCGGCATATCTCACGGGTAATTCATTTGTTAAGAAAGAAGCTTCAATCCAACGTGTATCGACTTACATAGGCTCTTATTACCGTGAGATTGTTATTACATGTTTAACCATCATTAAAGATGATTATAATGATGATGATATGATATGATGATGATGATTGAGATGATGATGATGATGACGATGACGATGATTAGTATTGGTAGTCGTAGTAGTAGCAGTAGTAAAGTACCGCAGCACAGCATCACTCAATTAATTTCTCAGCTACTTCTATGATACTACTAACACCTACAATTACAACATTACTGCTATCATCGGATTGTTAAGTAGTAGTATAGTAGTAGTATATAAGTAGTAGTAAGAGTATAGTAGTAGTAGTAGTAAGTAGTAGTAGTAGTAACTTCATCATTCAATCATCATCATCATCATTCGTCATCGTCAGTGTTATTATACATCAGTAACGTAGATAGCTTGTAAGTAGTAATATTAGTAGTAGTAGTATATATAAAGTAGTAGTAGTGAAGTACTAGTATATGAGTAGAGACCAGTAGATGTCTTGTTGTTGTTGTTGTGTTAGTTTTTGTTTTGTTGTTGTGTGTTTTTGGTCGTTGTTTTATAATGTGCCAAACACGTGCCTGTGCTGGTACCAATATCATATATAACCAATAAGTGGTTTGAAATGTTCCGTAAAGTGGTTTATGGAATCTTCAGTGGATACACATCACACATGATAATTCAAATGTATAATTGACTTGAAAATTGAAAGGGGTGTATAAAAAGAACATGATCCGCATATAAAATAGCTAACACCGGTCTTCTTGATCGCCGGACATAAATTCCATGAGCATTCAGGTTTCGCTACCATTGCCTAGATCTTTCTGAGCTCTTTCACATCTTCCGCGAATACAACTGTCAATTATTCCTATAGAATTTTCAACAATGACAGTGGCCTAACTGGGAAATAGAGTTTATTTAAACGAATCACATTCAGGGGATTTAAATAGAAGTCGTTGGATGGTACATAAAATCAATATGTAAGTTGCGACTGATTAAAATGCGGCTGATCTGAAAGGGAATAAATGCGAGGAAAAACAAATTTAGTCTCAAGCCGGCCATTTGTTATGCGACTTTATTGAAAAAAAAATGTTGTTCAAAGTAGAAAGAGATGGAATATGTTAACTAACATCTTTATGACATTTACAGTGCCTTGGCAACTGGTTTGTGCTTGTTTGTTTTGTTTGCTTGTTTTGTTTGTTTGATTTGTTTGTCTGTTTTGTGCATTTTTCAGAAGTAACAGAAAATTTATTTAAAGACAACTCTCTCGTTTGCAACTCCGCGGTTTACTATTCGTAAATCTGGCGTAACTGTATTCCCTTTCATTCATTCATAACGGACAAACTAAAAACAGTACATTTTGTACAATAAAATACGTGGAAAATTGACAACCCAGCTTTCCCCTATAGAATCGAATGTTCTCAAATAAGCCAATAAGATAGGTAGACGTAAATTGATTTGTGAATATATCATTTTAACATATTACTATCATCTGTTCTGGATACAGTTTATTTTCTACAGACAGTCGTTTCTTTTGGCTTGGCTAAAATTTAACATTGTGTACATATAACTGGCATATAAGAAATAAAATACCATCTGAGAACTTTAGCCACAAAAGTATTAGACGCTAGAACTCCAAAGTTTTAAGGAATTATAGTGGCCGTTGAGACTCTGACATACATCTAAACTACGCATGTTTTGGCGCATTTTTTTCCATATTCTAGGTAATAATGAGCTCAGCATTTCAGCAAAGACGGTGTGCTCATATAATACCTGAGGGCATGAGTGATCTTTTGCTCTACGCGGGGAGGGTGCAAATAAGCATTCCCGCATTTAAAAAAGTAAATCCAAATAAGGTGATTCATGTTAACTGGGTTACTGTTCCCTTTATTTCTTTATTGTCTTTTGATCGAGACTCGTAATTTTAGATAATGAATGAATCTGATTTGACTCTTGGAACCACACATTTATCACATCACATTTATTAATAACGTTTCTATCAAAATATCTTTAATAATCAGGTACTTCTCACTTTTACTGGCGCGACGAATTTATTAATGAGCTCATGTTTCCTTTGAATCTTGTTTATTCTTTCACGCGCAACATCGAAACTGTAATTTGAATAATCGAACGCTCTGGCTTGAACCTTTGACGCACACTTCATGATAACGTTTTAATATAGTTAGCAATCACAACTCATGAATGAATGAGCTACATGTTATTTGCCTACTATAGACATCAGTGTTTAAATTAATGTTAAAAATCGTGGGCTCTTTTATTCTAGTTACCGGAGCCGTTTTCACAAGAGGAGATCATAATTGATTGATTGACATCAACCTATTCAACCCGAGGAAACATTTCAAATCGAGTCAGCATAAGTACGATAAACAACACTCAATTGTTTAGAATTTGGCATTGCTATCCCGAGGCTCGTCAATCTTTCATAATCATAATTAACGGCGAACGCTGCATTCCATAGCCCCGTGCTACATTACCCGGTAGCCGTCTCGCTTTGTTGCGTTTAAGTTGAAACCACCCAAACACATTCACGTGCCGAACCGCTCGTGTTACTCGATTTGACAACCGGACATTGTGAAAGCAATTTCCCCGAACGACGTTCATAATATATGATGTCTAGACTTTCTTTTGGCCTAGCCGCAAATACAGATAACGCGGCGAAAATATTGGTTTGTTGCATGGACACAGATTGACTTTTATATGAACATATCACCGAAACACCATAGCATCTTGTCTTGGACGCGGGGAAGGCCACACGGCGCCCCCCTGCAAAAAAAAAAAAAATAATAATAAATAAAATAGATAATAAAATATAATAAAATAAAATAAAAACGGGGGCCAGGAACCGAGCTAGCAATTCAAATATCACTGCGTTGCTATAGTCGCACTTTTTAATGTCTAATGAACTCCATTTCTTTTTATTTTTTAAAACTTCTGCTATTCATAAGTTCCGTCTGTTCTTAAATAATATTTTACTCTAAAAAAAAATTAAAAAAAATCATGGATGGATATACTTTCATTGAAGAGTACATCACTATAGTAGCTAGGCAGCCGAATCATAATGGACTCACCGATCAATTGAAGAAAGTCAAAATGAGGGCAAAGCTGGATGGAATCATTTTGGAATTTCATGATAATTACGCAAGAGCAATTATCTTATCTGCCCTTAAAAACAGAAGGTAAGGATTTGGCACTGTCATCAAAACCGAAACGTTGGCGTAAAATGAATGAAATCAGCTCAAATTCTAAAGAGAGAGTGAGGAGAGAGACACCTGTCAGAACCCTTTTTGGTGAAAATCTGGAGCCAATTCAAAATCTGTCAAAATTTACAGTGACGTTAACCTGCACGGCCGCCCTAACAAAATTGTCGATCAGGCCGTTACCGAAGGCTCGCCGCGAGTTTAGCCGTTAACCAATCAGCCTGTGCTCCGCTGGTCTTGCAACGGTTACACAACCGCGATTCGCATTTTTGAGCAAAATTGACACACTCACGAAAGAACAACTATTCCTGGTAATCTATGTTATTAGTTTTTTCTCATAAAACAACAAATTTCATGACGCATGAATCTCAAACTTTTTCAACACAACATTTGTAAGCTAGCTAAACTAACCGTTTGGATGATAGATGAAGGGAAGTAAATGGACTGTGCAATTCCTGACACGATCTTTTAAGAGAAAAGTTTTCAACCCGAATGTATCTATTCCGCAAATGACTTTACGAGTTCCTTGGCTGTAAACAAGAATGGAACAGAAAGAAAACTGGTCCAACACCTGTTATGGCGACCATACCATGATACGGAATAACGAAAACAATGAACAGGAAAACCCTTACGAATCTGGATTAGAAAAAAGACTAGAGTAAACAGACATGATGATGCAATTAAAACAAAGGAAATGCAAGATGGACTGCCAACTTGCAAGATCAGAATGGCATAGCATGGACCCAACGTATCACAGAATGGCAGAACCATGCGGCTAGGAATCCCTGATCCCGCAAATCAATGGAGGCAAAAACTGAGATGGAGTGATAGTTCCACAAAGTGCATTGGCACAAAGTGGATGCATTACAAGGAAAAGCATCTTTGGCACGCAACTTGGGAGTCTTTCGCCCTGACAGTGGGCCTGATCCATGGAAGATGAGCAAGATGATGATTTACTCCAAAAGTGGCAGCATATGTTTTTTCGCAACCAGCGTGAATAGCTCGGGCCATCCCAAATTATTCATACTGGTCGGCTGAGACGCCACGCTTTCTTGCAGACACTTGTATTTTTCAGCGAGAATATTCCAATGACTAACACGAGTGATGAGTGATCTACAAATTCAGCAAGATTCCGCTGCCTTAAAGAGAAACTGTACGTCTTGCATTACCAAGTAATTATGTTTCATGCTAATGAAAGTTTTATTTCCAGAGCGTTGATAGGATTGAGCTCTGGCTTATTAATGTTTCGGAATATAGACGTGCTGTCCTTTAGATGGCATATCATTTCTGGAAGATTTATGCCCCTGTTTCACTGTCCACTTACTCCACGACTTTCGGCGTCAAAATGCTAGCGCAGCCTGGAAAAATCCCGTTAAAATGATAGCTAACATTCAGGTTGGAGGATTCAACACTTAAAAAATGTCTAAATTTTTGATGACCTGAACTAACATAGTATTGTTCATATGGACAAATAAACACGACCAGGAGATACACAAAAAAGTTTGAAAGGTTACACTGCCAATGCAAGTTATGCCATACAATAAACATATTAAAATCGGGGCGAGTTAAATAGCGTCGGTCTACACACAGTAAGTCTAATGGCAGAAAAGAGAGAGAGCGTGAATCCGATCACGAACTATACGATTTCACACATTTTTTAAAATGGCATAAATAATCCATTTGAAATACCACATTTTTTTTCCATGCGGCGTCATTTTTAGAACCTATACAAAGACAATGTGAGCCATGGGAATTGATCCCGACATCGCAGCCAGGATTTTTTAAAGCGCGGCTGAAATGTAGGAATCTTCCAATACCGCTTTAATACATTTGTTGCTACACGTTGCAAGTGAATTAAGTTTAAACAGACTTCTTGATAGACACTAAGTGTGGTAGCGCCTCATGGGTTATATATCTATCTATATATATTTCTAATTCATGGTGGGGGGGGACACAGTACATTAGGGTGTGGCATCCCAACCCACTTGCAATAGAATT
>JZLH01S0368863.1:103841-116781 GCA_001188425.1 Eucidaris tribuloides
TTTAACATTTAAAGACATGTAACATTCTGTGTTCACGCCATCGAATGGAAAGCTCTTTCCATGATAATGTTTGAAACATATCCATTATATGTGTTCTTCGATGAGCATTGAGAATTAGTTTGGCGAGGTGATCATGAAGCTTCAATAATTTATCAACCACAGCGCTGGAACTGTTTGACCATGCCACATTACAGTAATCCATTAACGGTATTACGAGAGAATAACTTGGCATCTTAAACACAGTCATCAAGAACAGATTTTGCTGAGCGCTTGAAAAGGCCAATAACATTTGAGACTTTCTTGGCTATATAGTCAATATGCTCAGTCCACAAAAGCTGTTCATCTGTAACATAACACCAAGGTACGTAAATGTTTGTACTCGTTCAATGTGTGTAATGTTTCAGGAAACGTTAATAAAGGAGAACGCATCAAACTTCTGTCTGGTACCAAATATCATATATACTTTGTCATACTAATTTAAGGTCACTTTATTAATAGTAAACAGAATTCCACATTTGAACGTGTGTTTCATACGCCTATATAGGTCTAAGCTAAACTTCGCTTTGGCAGTCAGGATGTTAAACCCAAAATGTAGGTTTGGTAAATGGTGATACATGTAATTAAATTTTCTGTTAGATAGGCCTGTAACATATATTAATGGCCTGAAAATCATACGCTCTTCCATCTTCCGATGCTTCCGTTTTTTAGAAATTGGTGAAAAAGGGCCCCCAACGTTTTGTCATAACAAATATATATAGCAATATCTGTTTTCTTTAAAAATTTAAAAATTTAAAAATTACAATATGTCACTATAAACCATTTTCAGTAGGTTTGATGTTGTTTTCTGATGTCTGTCATGACAATAATATACTTTGTTAAAGATTGATGAAAAAGTTGTGTGATGAACAAAACTATACTTGGCCTTTAATAACTTTATGTATAACTGTCTATAATACACGACAGAATAATTGAAAGGTTGGCAGATCATTGCATTAAGCATGCGAAATTAAAAAAAGGTCTGACAAGAATAACGCAATACCTGTTTGATTTGAAATGTTACAAGTGATTCTTCTATTTCCATAAAACATTGGGTTCATGCACTAAGAATGTGATAAGAAGCATGATACGATACGGATATTGTACTATGATGCAAAAGATTGCATCCGGGGTTTGATAGCAACGGATTATGAAATCTGTTCCCCCCCCCCCCAAAAAAACGGAAGATTTCTGTAACATTTGAAAGGGCTTATCAAATGCCTGTTGATATCAAACGATATACATACATTCCAACATCTCAGAATGCGATAAAGAAAAATGATAAGGTATCTGCCATGTGTTAATATCAGACATAGTCACAGTCCACGGGTTGTGGTACGGAAGAATGACTGTGCTGTGCACTATACAATTTATCGGACAGGCGATATGTTACAAGATTTTTTCACAGTATACCGGGAATACTAGAAAAACATAATTGAGACATTCATGCGTTCATGTTGAAACCTGTGGACTTCAAATTTATCACAGATGATTTCGTTGCTGACAAAGCGGACGATACATGAGCAATTGCATGGTTTCAATATAGTTTATGTGTTGTGTTTGTGTATGTACACTGTATATAAATAATGGGTATAGACGTACATTATCAATTATTGAATGTTTGTATCGTATTATTTTTCGTGTAGTATATTTGTTTGTTAGTTTGTTTATCACTATACTCGTGTTCAATGGATGTTCTACGTTCCATGCGAATCAAATAAATTCTGTAGTAATATCCCTCGCGTAAAGCATATAAACCATGCACAATAATTAATGTGTTGCATAAGAAACAACATCTAAGACAATCATCCAGCTATATATGCATCTTGAATGAAAAGGAAAGATAACTGAAGACGATTAAAAAAAATAATCTTAGATGTTTCAATTCCCATGCAGTGAGACGTTTAACCAAAGGGGAGAATATGCATCATCTCATTAATGATTTTGATATCGCTTGTCAAACAAAAAATGCCCCTTTACGTTTCAACTTATCAGACAAAAAGGCAGAGAGAACCATTAATACACTGACGAAATGACGATGTATAGATGAAGATGTGTTGATAGTCACACAGGGCTCTTTGCACAGTTCTATTGGTAAAGGGGAAAGGTATTTGTATTAAGCCTTTCCCTAAAGTTTAAAAGAAGAGGTCCCTAATAGGGTTAATAATAGTTGGATGTATGGAAAATGGAAATATCTTAAAGGTTCTTATTATAAATGCAGAACAGGTTTTACACTTCATCTCTGTTAGCAAATTATTGATAATTAGATCAAATGCTGGGTCCTTTTGGTACATGGTCCCCGTCCCAGATCAGCTGACAAACAAAAAGAAATCCCTTCTTCCTCGTGAGGGGGGGGGGGGCACTCTGCCCCTCCACCCGGTACGCTAGTGTCCCTCCCCCTCCAAAAAAGTCCACATTTTTAAAGACATTTTTTCGAGGGCCTTTTCACAATGACATAATTAAAACAGCTTTGATCAGGTACATTTTAAACATATCCTGCTTTTATTTCATTGTAAAAAGGTCCAAAAATTATGACTACAACCCACCCAGAATAAAATCTGGGATACACTCCTGACCTCCCCCAACTTACCAAAAATGATGTATAGGCCGTGATGGATCTATCGAGAGAACTGATACCGATGAAGTTTTTATTCCAGCGTGCTCCCCTCCGATCCCTGTCGTACATTTCCAGAAGTTTGTCCACCGCGTTTGGCATCTCGTCCTCCTCCGGCTCCCATAAATTCCCCTCCTCATGTCCGTCCCCCAAATCCGCTATCTCCTCCTCATCTTCCGGTAGTGTATCTTCAGCCGGAAACGGGTATCCGTGCACTAAGATAAGGATGAGTTGGAGTGCAAGGCAAAATCCTAGTAGTAAACTGCTTCTCGATGGCATTCTTCCTTCGTGGAGGTTGGATTCCTTCTTCTAGTTTGTCCTTCTTAGTTCTACGTTCACTCACTGCTGTTGGAATATGTTGAAAGCTCTGGTGTGCTTGAGCTGCTGCGGTTTCAACTTGATTTCCCCCAGAAGATTGAACCTGCGCCTGCGTAGTCTTGCTCAGTGTTCTGTGATCATGAGACAAACGAAAAGAAAGTGAATGAATGTTGACAGACTTTACTGTGTCAGATATTGTAAAGGAATTTATCGATATTCGCATTTCAAACTTCGTCTTGAAAAATGAAGTCAGATATACAGCCAAAGATCTCATATTCTACGTTATGAAATATATTGTAAGTGACTGCCAAGGACGTTCAAGTCCCATTTTGTTATTGACTGCACTTTTGTTGTGGGAGAAATAAACAGGTAATATGGCCCATGCATTTTGAAATATGCTACCAGAGGTAAATAGCATTAAAATCTTTTCTTCAGTTAATTGTTTTAAAACCAGTTCATGTGGACATCTCTATTTATTGTCTATTTTTTCCAGCAAAATTATAGGGGTTACAATAACCCTGTTACATTTAATACCATGACAGATTAATAACTGCATGTGCATATTACACCGATGAAATTTGCAAAGTAACATTATGATAGCTGCAAATTAACCGCATAAGTATACCGGCCGTCATATCAACGAAACCATACATCCAATTTACCCCCAAAATCAATTTAATGCGAGTTTTATTAAGCAAAGAAGTGCAGGAATCACACCAGCAAGCAGATCTATTTGCTGTCTTTTACAATCACTCATCATGTATCATTATATCCGGCTGCATGCACACAGGCAACCGTGTGTGATCATTGGAGCTCAACTGAAAGAAGCCAATCCCGCCCCGCGGGAAAATCTCTCATACTCGTGGACTCGAGTTGCCTGCCGTCTTTGCAAAATTCATTACAAAACTAAAATAAAAAGCGATACCCTTTTTTCCATAGGTATTGACCAATGACATCATCTCCTGGGGGAAGTATTTCAGAAGCAAATTTGATGAGCATTCATCGTTAAATTATATTCCGGTCGGAACCTTGTTGCAAGCGCCAGTACACTGAGAATATGACAATGAACGGGAAAATAATTGCGCTTTGGCTTAACCCCTTGGAGACTACTCCCGGGATAGTGTCCGGCTACGCTCTTTGGAGAATGCGTGTTATATTGAACGTAATGATTTGTGATCGCGTTTGTATAATTATATATCCTGTCAGTTACCATATAACATTTAGAATAAAAATCATATACACTGGTTATAATGATCACGGTTGTCCGACTGGAATGGGTTATATCTATCAAATTAATCTGGTATCGATGTGCTTTCATATCTTAACCCATTATATGTCGAGGAAATTCCAAAGTGGGACACTAAGTAATAATTTTACGGTATATTCTACCTTTAACCCTTAGTTAGTTTGAAGGAAGACATTTGGGAAGATTTAAAGGCTGATGCCCTTTTCCTTCGTTACTTTGTGATTATTTGGTCAGTCTTGAATGTGTTCGTTCAAAGTGTTTCTTCCCAAGATACGAAATTTCACACACACAACACTAGATTCTGCAAAGTTTGAACGTAGAATGGCATTCTCGCTTGACTTAAAATGCTATAAATGCAACTTTAAAATCTTGGTTCTATAGAAAATACAGCAATTATGTTTCTTTTGCCGTTTATACATCATGATGCTGCGATAATGCAGATGAGTATGTGCATGTATCTTCACCAACAAGCATATGCACTCAACCGTCCATCTGAACTCATGTTCAGCCGTCGCCACCGCAACCCAAGACCACCAGACCGTGAAAGACATCCAAGGGACAACCGCACCCGTCACTCTCGTGACGATCGCCCAACAGCGTAAAACCGCTATTAACGACAACCAAACCAAAGGTATGTGTTCTCCGATGGGCGACTAAATAGTTTTGAACATATAGACAGGATTAAGATATGAGGATCAAATTTGATTCACAATTTTTTGCACACATCTTTATCATACCTAACTAAATTTCTTGGTCATAGCAATTTCTATTCTTTTTTTCAACCGGTTTTTGGTCTTTCTGTGTTGTGTGTTTAATTTTAAAAAAATAGTGTCAAGGAGAAACTTGACGCTCTTTGAAGTTAATCCACCAAATTTCTTGGAACGATGAGTGACGTGGGATGCTTCCATTGTTTTGACTTTCCCTTGGTCTCAGGCTGATAGTGATGAACCCAAGTTTCTTCCACAGTAATACATCAGCAGCTGCAGATACTTGATGTTGCCTGATATTCGAGTTTGTCTATCTTTTATGAAACACCCGATACAGAAAATTCAAGAACTTGTAAACTAAGAATAAAATTGCTTTGACCAATAAATTTGGTGGGTACAATGAAATCATGTGAAAATTTTATGGCTGGAAAAAAATATGACTGGCAAAATGGTTTCCGTCGTCGTCGGCCGCCAGCCCCCGGCTTGTCGATTACTGCTTGGCTGGGAAAAAAATGTTCTTTGGATCGGTTAAAATTTTCTCGAAAGATTTCGCCCCCCCCCCTTAAAATTTACCCTAGCACCGCCCTTGATTTCACGTTATCTCAATTATGTAACCTTGTCGTTCATCATTAAATACGGTTCATCATACACTACAGGCAGCCATGTGACAAATAGTCTCCTCTCTTACTGATTTATTGGATGAAGCAATATAATTGAGATTTAAATATTAATAGCCGTAGCAAATGACACTTTGGTCAAGCAATGCATATACGTATCACTTCTTCTGCCATTTCTCTGCATGACACCCACTCTCAATTATAAACAAACAAAGCTGAGGCTGCCTGATTTGTGTCACGATCGTCTATATTACGTTTCGTCCTGTTTCGTTTAATTGGACAATTATATAAAATAGTGGGGGTGTCTCTTTTGTTCACGAATAGATAATAAAAAAAGAGTTACTTGCCTCTTTCTTGTGAGTCAAAACTATGGGCTGGTCCTATATCATTCAGATACGAATTAATATAAAATGCTATAAATCTTCAATAAAGAGTCACCTAATTACTTATCGTTAGTTATCGCCCTCTTTCTAATATGACGTTCATTTCCTTTTTTTCTAGATCCATTATATTTTAAGTGTTGACTCTGATGTCACGTCGGCTATGGGTTCCGCAATAAAGCAATCAATTTTTGTTGACTTAAAACAGACCTGACACACGACGGATATTCAATGATATCTGATAAATTATGTTCACTGATTTTTTAATTTGATAAAGTGTAAATGCCTCAATGGTTACGTGTGTGATCGTATATACATTTGTGTAGGGGTGGGGAAGGGGGTGAGTGGGTGGGAGTGTATCTGTCTGTGTGTGTCTGTGTTTGTGTGTGTCTTTCTTTGTATGCGTCTGTGTGTATGTCTGTCTGTCTGTTTGTATCTGTGTTTCATTTTGTTCCAATAGTTTTCTAAATTAAAGGGAAAGTCCGCCCTGACGTCACGTTGCTTTTAATTAAAAAAACAGAAAATGAGAGAAACATAATAATAGAAGTTTGGCGAAAATCCACAAAGAATAACATGCAGAGTTTTAAAGGGAGAAGGCGCCAGCAACTAACAGGCATAAGTTAAGAAAATATTTGAGTTCTTACCAACCAATCAGACTGCATGTGCACTGCAGGGAGCTGACCATGCATGACCAATGCATGCCACGCGACGTGCGTTAGCCGCACCGTGGTAATGTATGCACTGTTTGAATTGATAAGCTCCTCCCCCTATAGCTATTTCTGCAAGTTTTGTCTTAGAGTAAACCTAACAAAGACGTAAAATAATCACAAATTAACTAATTTATAGGGCCTTGATGAGGGTGAGTATCACACAGTACCCCTTATTTAGGCTGTTTTTGTCACCATGTACCATAATTCTCACAATACTCACAATGTCATTTTATTTTCCTAACTTATGCCTGTTAGTTGCTGGCGCCTTCTCCCTTTAAGTTTCAAAGTTATAAATTAGTGAAGTCACATGCGAATAGCTGCCCATATTATGGCATGTATTATAAAGTCCATAGAATGTCATTTTATGATGGTTCATGATAACTGAGTGTGTTTTTTCCATAGAATCATGTATGTAATACTGTTTTTGATCATGTATTGAATTCACAGGTTAAATCATTTCAAATTTTCAGAAAAATGGCACTTAATTCATGGAATTGATATTACATAACAAATAGCGGAACTGCTCGCATGTGACGTCACAAATTTAAAACTTTAAACATTCATAACTCTGTTGATCTTTGAAGGATTTTCGCCAAACTTTCATTAGGCCTAATAGAGTTTTCTGATTTTTTATTATTTTTTTTTTTGCTTTTATTGAAATCAACTTGACGTCAGGGTGGACTTCCCCTTTAAATGATTGCAAAGACCATACATGTTGCTGTCCACTCGGCAACTGTTCTCTCGATGACACTCTGTGAATGCTTTCTTCAAACAGGATTTTCCTGTCTCCCGATTCTGGGGTGATATATGTGACGTTTGTGATAATGATGTTGAGGTGCAATTATCTTTGACTGATACGGGGTGTCTAGAGTGACGGTGGACTCTAATAACTCTAGAATAGCTTATCTGCCACCCATTCATTTCGAGTCCACACATTGCATCCCTTCAATTCTACAGTGTTTATGAAGCATGTTGAGATATCATAGCTTTCGGTTTCAATGTTGAGGAAGGAAACTTTGGGGCGTGGCTAAGATATAATAACATAACATAATTATTCGAAAATGTGATATTCTATTCTAGGACCACCAATTCGGCTTCATGGCGTCTGTGCATAGTCGTTTATCAGAGGTTTGTTTGAAATTGACATTTAGCTGTGATTAAAATACTTTACATTTTGAAATTGACTGTGAACAGGTGAATAATCATTGGTAAAATTACACCGTCTCATCAAACAAGGAACATTTAACACGTTTTAACAACTTTTCATATAAAACTACGGGCTTTAGTATATCTCGTTTGTTTGACATAATTATGCATGATGAAGATTTCAGAGGAATTTAAAAAAAATTGTAATTGCTCAGTAATAGCTGCTGAGAACAAACAACTAGATGCTTTTGAGGATTAAGTACTTGCCCCCATGCCCCTTATCGCCAATACCGTCACGACTCTGCTACAAATTCCACTGTCGCTGTTGTTTACGCTCATTAAAAGCATGGTAAATTTCGCTTTTCGTTTCTTTTTAAAGTTTTGAGGTTGGTAAGATGCAATTATTCTAATTATCTATTATGTATAAAGACGATCAAACTTACATTAACACCCTCATTTTTAATGGCAAACTTATGTCAAACAATATTGTATATTCACATGACACTACATCGTATTAACCCAGTACCAGTACTACCCTTACTGTATTTCTCTTTAATTGATGACGTGGTGAATTGATCGAATGGTTGTTTGTAGGACTCGGTAAATACAACCGGCGAATAAAATTAGTGGTTACTTCAGTTTGATTGATTTCACTCTAATCGATTTTATGTTAGCGATTCCCTTAATAATTAAATTTCACTTGTGGCAACACGAAGGGTTAATTATGCTCCAGTTACTCTTTTAGGACAAAGGTTTGTATGTCGCGCCAAATCCAAACATTTTTGAGACGTTAACATCTCATGTTCTTATATGTAACGAATAACTATTATTAACTGACCTCATCTTTCGTAGATATGAAATTGTCACATCTCAACAATTTTCCCCAACATGAAGGTTTCCTTTCGCCCACACCCCCAAGGTCTTTATGTCACGGCATTGTAACAAAACAACTTGGCAACCTTGGCAAGGAAGATCTATATCCAAGATCATGCCTTACAGTTACCATTTCTTGACTGAGGAAATGTTCTCTTAATGTGTTTTTTTTTAATCATTTAATTCATCCGTGTTATAATAGTCTACATTCGATTTATATTAACGTTATAGACTCGCCTAGTATAATGTATCACCAATTCATTTGGATCGGGGGAAAATCGCAAAATCCGAATCAAAATGAGTCACTGTACTCTCGGACACCTCTGGTTCCGGTGGGAACGTTCCCCAGGGGTGTCAGTGACAGCCACTTTTGTTAATAAACACTGATTTCTGATAATGTACGGCAATTTCCGTTTGAACAATTTGAATGTATTATACGTCGGTGTCTTTTGTAATTTTGCTGTCATGTATAAAATTAAATCCATTCGTGTGGTTACTGGGCGGAAGTCGATGAAATTCATCGAAGTGGTTGGAAAAAGAGCAGAAACAAGCAAGGCGTCCCAACATTGGAATAATTGCAAGATCGAATCATGTCAAATTAAGTTTCGTCGCTTTGAACAAGTCGGAGTACGTCTGTATCTGGGAAGGGAAGACATTGATGCTTAGTGTATAGATCAGACATTGGTTTTTCTCTCAAGAGGCAGCGGGTTCGATTCCAATTCATGGCGGTTGTGCCCTTGAATAAGACAGCTCGGTTCCATTATGGAAAATAAACCACACACGTCATCGAAAGAAGTAAAAACCCACTGAGACACAAATCTTTCTACTTACATTCCTGTCATAAGTCATTTGGTTTATCAAATTGAAAGTTTTACCCCACTTGGTACATCCTCTTATCTGAGGGGCCCTTTTGTTCATTCAAATACACTTTTATTCCTTTTTACCATTATTAGACTATATTCAAATAATATTTTGTAGAAAGAACAATCCATTTAATCTTGTTAATGTCACAACACTACATAAGCGAGTACTTGTCCTCTTCTTTGAGTAGTAACTTTTATTAACTCTTAACTGCCAAAGTCGCAGATCTGCACCAAATAATACACACAAACTCCATAGAGGATCAATTCCTCTGGTACGTTAAGAGTTAAAGGAATTAGATGCACCTAAACGGAGTTTACTCCAAAAGGCATCTTAAATAATTCACAATTTGAATAATTCTAATGAGTACAAAGGCATCCTCTAAGAATCAATTCAAATTTAATTAAACAATTTGTTGCAATTAAATGATCACGTTATTTTCAAACTTTTACTCCTTGTTCTCCATTGTGTCAAGTGTCCTGCTTCTCCATAATGTAAGTCTAGTTCGTAATCATTCCTGTCAGATCTTTACGTTTATTCAACTCTGGCCTGCTTGTTGTTCCAAAATCTGCAAAAACATAGAGGAACGAGTTTTTTTCCCACAATGGTCCTGCTCTATGGAATAATCTACCTATAGTTATCAAAAGTTGCAATAATCCAAAAGCAGTCGAAAAACCTACTTCGCATTGATTATTACATTTTTCCCTTTATTTTTATTTTTTATTCGCGAACGTCTTTAGTCTACACTGGACCTAGAGGAGCCTACAGAGTGTTATTCATTTTATTATTATTATTATTATTATTATTATTATTATTATTATTATTATTATTATTATTATTATTATTATTATTATTACTATTATTATTACTGCGCAGGCAGCGTATAGTGATCAAGACCATGCATGTCAAAGATATTATTAATCTCATTATATCCTAAGGTGGTCAGTTGAACTTATTCTGGATGCAAGTGCATTATAAATTATTATTATTATGTTATCGTTATTATTATTATTATTATTATTATTATTATTATTATTATTATTATTATTATTGCTCTTATTATTATTGTCATCATCATCATCATTATTATTATTATTAATATTATCGTTATTATTATTATTATTATTATTATTATTATTATTATTATTATTATTATTATTATTATTATTATTATTATTATTATTATTATTATCATCATCATCATTATTATTATTATTATTGTCATCATCATCATCATCATCATCATCACTCATCACTCATCTTTACAACGGTTGGTCAGGTGGCCATGATACAACCTGTGATATTTGCCTTAAGATATCCTTACTGAACGTTTCCCTGTGTATGTTAATCGATAATACCGCCTTTTGAACACTATCTCTTGTCGTCACTATTTGTTTGTATTTTTAATTGATTTTTATGTGACTGAATACTAAAAATGAATCAATATGAGCATTTGATATGTAATGGATTACATCAGCTTTGATTTGTCGGGCAAAGTGTGTAATTTTTCCCGCCTAAAGTTCTCCGCCAGCTGAAGTTGTCGGCTTTGAAATAATGTCGGTTCTTTTGAATGTTGTCGTCGCACATTCAGTCCGGGGATTACTGTCAGTGTAAAAGCCGTTCTATTCTGCAATATTTTGAGATTGCTTTGAGGGCCTCCTCCGGCAGAATGATCGATTTTTCTTGTGTCACATGTTTTGTGAATATAAAGTGATTTAACACCCATGAAAGCGCAAGAAGAGGTGACTATTTATACGTGTTAAAGAGCACAACGATAAATGCGATAAATCTGATTCGTTGCTATAGCAACGCTGGCCAATGACAAGTATTATAAGGTGAGTGCATATACTTATCGTCAGAATATCATTTAAAAAAAATCAATGTGAGGAATATATAGTGTAATCAATAATATTGTTAATGATTGTGCTATAGCAGTTTCTCCTAATAATATGATGTGCCATTTTGTCGTGCTAACAAAAGCCCAATGCAGTGTCACAAGTCACGACCAGACACCATCAGGAAAATTGAAAGTTGTATGCTTAAAACATAAATATATTTATGATGGACATTTTCTGACTAGTCATCTTTCGTAAGTGTAAAAATTATTTAGGACCATCCGAGATTGCTAGGGTTATTCAAATTTGAAATACATATCTAACACATCGGAGATGATAAACGCTCAATCAAAGACAGGTACAGTCTGAGATAATTCCTGAATAGTAATTAATTTCTAATTTGATCTAATATCCTGTTTTCTTCACTACCCTTGACTTTCAACATACGGAATCTCTAAAAACTAATTATTATTAATTATGCCTTCCGACTGTGCTTTGCACTATGATTTATATGTAATGAATTAAATGTAGGTGTTCAAGAGTAAACATCGATGTTGGGTTAGTAAGTCTTTAAAAGAACTGCACTAATGTGAGAAATACATCTGAACTATACGTTCTGTATTTTAACACACTCTTCCATTATCGATACTGGTGTCATTCGTAATACACCGATTGTCAAATTTATACTCGCGTTTGCGTCATCGCAGAATCTGGAACAATTTTTTCGATGGTTATAATGCCACTTTAAGTGCACTTCCTGTTGCGAGATTACTTTGTTAAATCCTCAATTTTAACTTTAACAATCATAGAAAGAATGTGTATAAAAGCAATATTGATTGGCTTGTCAAGTTACACAATACAAGTGAAATAATGGCATGGCATACATGGACGCGAATGCAAATGAATATGCAGACAAGTGCACGATCGCAACAATGGGTAGTGCAAGTAATAAGTAATGGTAAGTAATGCATTAACCAACGCATCATGATGGATCACGCTCTGGCCTACTGTTTATATTATGGGGCAAATGCTTTATGTGTTTGTTTTTAGTTTCGTGAATTTCTATTTTTCATTGTTGGTTTGTTGTTAATGGTTGGTTGGTTGGTTGGTTGGTGTGTTGGTTGGTTGGTTAGTTGGTTGGTTGGTTGGTTGGTTGGTTGGTTGGTTGGTTGGTTGGTTGGTTGGTTGGTTGGTTGGTTGGTTGGTTGGTTGGTTGGTTGGTTGGTTGGTTGGCGTGTTGGTTAGTCGGTTTGGTTTGTTGGTTGTTAGATAGGTTACTTACTTTCTTGCTTGATTGATTTGATTGATTGATTGATTGATTGATTGATTGATTGATTGATTATTGATTGATTGATTGATTGATTAATTGATTGATTGATTGATTGATTGATTGATTGATTGATTGATTGATTGATTGATTTATTGGTTGGTTGGTTGGTAAGTTGCTTGCTAGCTAGCTTGCTGGCTTACTAATTGCTTGCTTACTACTTGCTTACTGCTTGCTTGCTGCTTGCTTGCTTTCTTACTACTTACTTGCAATGCTTATTGCTTGCTCGCCGCTTGCTTGCTTGCTTGCTTGTTTGTTTGTTGTTTGCTT
>JZLH01S0368863.1:119837-135355 GCA_001188425.1 Eucidaris tribuloides
AGGAACAGTAATATTTGTTTGCTGTCAAAATAACATAAGGCTATCTGGTATATACATAGGCAAACAAGATGCCTATTGATTTGATATCCGACGGTTTTTGCTGAGAGTATAGGATGAAAAACCGGAGAAATATATCAACAAACCTTTTGTTTTTATTGTTAACGGTAATACTTACTTACTCACTGCCCATTATGCCTGTCCTGCATGTAGGGCAGCAAACGAAAGTTCTACAGTCTTGTCTGTCTTGGCCCAATCTCTGGAGCGATCGCCAGGTCTGGTGGAGGTTAGTCATCCACTCTTCACTAGTTTTATCGGACAGGTGTTCTTGGGCCGACCCCGTCTTCTCCTTCTTTCTGGAGTCCAATGTAGAAGCTGTCCTCGTTATGTCATATCTTCTTTTCTCAAAATATGCCCAAACAACCTCCTTCTCCTTCTCATTAGTGCATCCTCCATACTCTCCTGATGGCATGTCTCATACAGCTCCTAATTTGATGTTTTAAGGAAGAAATATAGTGCGTCTCAAGATTTTGGTATGATTCCTGACAGCTTCTATGGATATCAATTTCTTGTCATCCTACATCAATTCAGAGCCGTACATAGTGAGTGGTCTCGGGTGGGGGGGGGTGGGTGGGGGGGGGGCTAGTCCTAGGACCACTTATAGTATCTCTGATTAGTGTTGTAAGCGCAGTCAGATCGCTTTTAATTTGATTGTTTATGAATAATTAGGAGGTAAAGCGTTTAACACACGCCTCATAGTAAGTAAATTTATTACGGTTAATTGTCTGTCAAGTTGCTTCAATTATGTATACACAAGAATGAGTATATGCGGTTAGCATCTAGACAGAAGCAGACCACTATACAGGGTGGCCCAGAAAGAATGCTACGAGTATGATCGCTAATTTCTTTCACCATTATCGGCAAATGTCATTAATATTTATTTCGTTGGTTAGAACGTTCTTTTTCCAATAAAATGATACCAAGATCATTGATTTTGAGTAAGGCGTGTTGATTCTACGGCCATATTTTAGGAGGCAATGCAATTTCCAAATTCGCCAATTTTTCTACAGCGGCGGTCATCAGAACGCCTAGATATTGTGGCTCCGACTTGCCATGCAGCCCACATACCAGACAAACCGCGATGACAATGGAGATGTAGCTAGCATCGTCTTCTTTATGAAAGCCTGGAATGCCTCGCCTTCATAAAGAAGACGATGCTAGCTACATCTCCATTGTCATCGCGGTTTGTCTGGTATGTGGCTGGCATGGCAAGCGGAGGCCACAATATCTAGGCTTCTGATGAACCGCCCGGTTTAGAAAAATTGGTGGAATTTGCGGAAATTGCATTCGCTGCCTAAGAATCGGCCACTAGAATCAACCACGCCTTACTCTAAAATCAATGATCTTGGTTATCATTTTTTGGAAAAAAGAATGTTCTAACCAACTAAAAAAAAATAATGACATTTTGCAATAATGCGTGAAGAAAATTAGCGATTATACTCGTTAGCATTCTTTCTGGGCCACCCTGTATAGCTGTCATAGGCGAACCCGTGGTTTTCCATCATCGAAAGAAACTGTGTAAATCGACTCAACATCCTCCTCCAGGAAGGGGCAGCGGTGGGAGATTCATTAAGTTGACAATAAGAAGTTTTCTGTGGTGCACATCAGATCGAACAAAAAAGACAGTCCACAGCACGCTGTTCTGCTTTTCCGTATCATTCTTTTTTTGCTAAAGAGTGTTTTCCTGTTAAGTACGGTGTTTTGGAGTATTTCTTGGCAAGATCTGAAACACCTCTTCCAGGTACTCGTATCAGCAGCCTGTTATGTACGAATGTGTGTGTTTTTCTCTCAGTATAGACATGGTCCATTGCCTGCCAAATAACTGTTGCTTTAGTATCAGTATGTAATGCATACCATGCACTACCTTATTCAGCTGTACATGTTAGCCTTTAGCAAGCGGGGAACTTTGTTGGTGTGACACATTTTTCTTAAACACCAATTATGATTGATTTATAATTGCTAATGTCATTTCCTTTTAATTTTTTCATCTTGACCGTCGCTAGCTCTAAAATTATGGCAGCAATGGACCATGTCTATACTGAGAGGAAAAACACACACAATTCTGTACATAACAGCTCTGATACGAGTACCTGGAAGAGGGTGTTTCACTCTTGCAAGAAATACCTCCAAAACACCGTCACTAACAGGAAAACACTCTTTAGAAAAAAGAATGATACGGAAAACCAGAACAGCGTTGCTGTGGACTTGTCTTTTTTGTTCGATCGATGTGCACCACAGAACTTAATGAACTCCCCACCCTGCCCCTTCCTGGAGGAGGGATGTTGAGTCGATTTACACAGTTTTCTTTCGGATTGATGGAAAACCACGGGTTCGCCTATGACAGCTATACACATACCAGACAAACCGCGATGACAATGGAGATGTAGCTAGCATCGTCTTCTTTATGAAAGCCTGGAATGCCCTCGCTTTCATAAAGAAGACGATGCTATCTACACCTCCATTGTCATCGCGGTTTGTCTGGTATGTGGGCTGGCATGGCAAGTCGGAGGCCACAATATCTAGGCGTTCTGATGACCGCCGCTGTAGAAAAATTGGCGAATTTGGGAAATTGCAGTGCCTCCTAAAAATGGCCCTAGAATCAAAACGCCTTACTCAAAATCAATGATCTTGGTATCATTTTATTGGAAAAAGAACGTTCTAACCAACGAAATAAATATTAATGACATTTTGCCGATAATGGTGAAGAAATTAGCGATCATACTCGTAGCATTCTTTCTGGGCCACCCTGTATAGTGGTCTGCTTCTGTCTAGATGCTAACCGCATATACTCATTCTTGTATATACATAATTGAAGCAACTTGACAGACAATTAACCCGTAATAAATTTACTTACTATGAGGCGTGTGTTAAACGCTTTACCTCCTAATTATTCATACAATCAAATTAAAGCGATCTGACTGCGCTTACAACACTAAATCAGAGATACTAAAGTGGTCCTAGGACTAGCCCCCCCCCCCCACCCCCCCCCCTCCCCGAGGACCACTCACTATGTACGGCTCTGAATGATGTAGGATGACAAGAAATGATATCCATAGAAGTTGTCAGGATATCATACCCAAATCTTGAGACGCATATATTTCTTCCTTAAAACATCAAATTAGGAGCTGTATGAGACATGCCATCAGGAGAGTATGGAGGATGCACTAATGAGAAGGAGAAGGAGGTTGTTTGGGCATATTTTGAGAAAAGAAGATGATGACATAACGAGGACAGCTCTACATTGGACTCCAGAAAGAAGGAGAAGACGGGGTCGGCCCAAGAACACCTGTCGATAAACTGTGAAGAGTGGAATGACTAACCTCCACCAGACCTGGCGATCGCTCCAGAGATTGGGCCAAGACAGACAAGACTGTAGAACTTTCGTTGCTGCCCTACATGCCAGGAGGCATAATGGGCAGTGAGTAAGTAAGTATTACCGTTAACAATAAAAACAAAAGGTTGTTGATATATTTCTCCGGTTTTTCATCCTATACTCTCAGCAAAAACCGTCGGATATCAAATCAATAGGCATCTTGTTTGCCTATGTATATACCAGATAGCCTTAGTGTTATTTTGACAGCAAACAATATTACTTGTTCCTTCAAGAATATTTTTTTTATCAACAGTACAGAATTGAACATAAACGAAATATTTGGTATTCATATTTGGTAACACCCTTTGAGTTAAAGGGAGAAGGAGCCAGCAACTAACAGGCATAAGTTAAGTTATAATTCTCACAATACTCACAATGTCATTTTTCTTAACTTATGCCTGTTAGTTGCTGGCTCCTTCTCCCTTTAAATTGAACACTCTATAGTTATGTATACATACTCGTATTTCTACTCCCAGGCGGAGACGAGATAAGGATGAAACATTAATGATTATTCAGTTAAGTGATAGAGATTCATTAATGTGTAACTTTTCTCCGGAGGTATTTGGTGTACGTGTACTTTTTAAATATGTTTCATTTTTTTTATGTAAGGCATGCATGCTTGGTTTATTCATTATCTCATGTTTAATTGTTGTGAATACGCTTTGAACTAGCTCATACAACTTTTACATTTCCTCTGTTGTTACTATTGAATTGAATCATACTTAAGAACGAAAAAGAAATGTAATCTTTTTTTGTCCTCTGAACGTCAAAGACTTTTTCATCTACCACTTGCTCACCCTTGCTGGTATTTGAATTCTTATTTGTATTACATATTTCTGTTATAAAGTGAAATTTAAAACGTAATCGATATGTGGATATTGACGAAACATCGGACATGGCCGAAAACAATATTCCGATTATTCAGAAATTATATAATGAACACTTTATTTTAGTGTTTCCGAGACTATCCCTCTTCTATAAATCCGTTCTCGTGATACCTTATCCCCATTCTGTCTGCTCTGAGTACATGCTCGATTCAATTAATTTACCATTTCTGGGTTACTTTATCCTCCCATGTTGACATGATTTATTAAGACTTCCAAACTGAAGTTATTAGCTATTTCCAGTGCAATAATTGTAACATTATAAACAAGTGCCTCGAAATAAATATGATTAAATTGCATTAAAGGAACATACCATATAAAATACTTAGTGATTTTACTGGGTTTACAGGTACTGCTCTTGAATATTTGTTGTGTGTGTTTTCGACAAACACGTGAAATAAAAATAAGGTTAACAATACATTTTTCCACATTTGCAGTATAGCAACGAACTGAACTTATTCCCAAGGGGAGTGGATATTTAACCTCATTTACTTGGTCATGTATTCCAATGAATATTTGATATGCGTACTTTACAGCTTCTCAATCAACGCAAGTTCGATTATTATTGCAGTGTTTACATTATATTTAAGGGATTTTTCCACAAGCAAGGGATAACTTAATAGCGACTGCAGCTCATGCGCGTTGGTTTCTTCCATAGCGTGGAGGAAAGCAATAGGTTTTATATCCTAATTAACTACGAAAATCAATCAATGTTCATTCGACCCAATGAAAAATGTCAATTTATATTTAAACGCGTCGCTGCTGCAAGAAGAGATAACTCTAATTGAGTATTTAATGATATGTTCTTGAAGGGTTTGTATGGATCTTTGTTGCTGTTAAAATAAAAGGAATAAAGTGCTTCAGGACGAAGTATGATGCACTCATGAATATGGCTTTTAATCTCTTGTAAAGAGCCTGAAATCACTGTGATTTCTAATGATGCTATTAAGAAAATTCAGGTCAACACTAAAAAGGGTAAGAGATAAAAAAAAATCAAGTAATAATTGTCTTATATCAGAACATTGATTGCAATGCCTCTTAATTAATCCCTGATTCTAAAAAGGTTTTCAAGTTGATGTTCATAACTCTATCTCGCATCTTCGTGCAGGTTAGAGCTGTATCCTAAGATTAGGGTAATAATATCCAAGCGCATAGTATTGATCTCATCTGTATTGTGCGCTATATAAGAATGGATTATTATTGTTATTATTATATGGATCTGCCTTTAACTGTGTGCAGCGTATGGGGTAAAATTGAATAAAATGTATAGAGTGCTTCTGAACAAATTAACTGTATGACGCACCCATGATATGACTTCAAATCCCAGTAAAGATGTTGAAATCACTGTGATTTAAAATGATGCTATTTAGAAAAAAATCCTGGTCAACATAAAAAATAAAATATATTTTTAAAATACATAACTGTTCTATATCAGAATAGTGATTCTAATATCCCTTAATAAAATAACGATTTTAAAGACTGTTTTGTTGGTGTTGATAACATTAGCTCATATGGATCTGCCTGTAGCAGTGTGCGGCCTATAGGGTCACAAGCATGGACAGTGATTTGCTTCAGTGACGTTATGATGATGGATGCCCATTAATTTTCAATGCTGCCAGGCCTGCCGTTCCACTCAATCGTTTCGTGACATTTACAGCCTGGAAAACATAATTCTGATAAAATGACATTGTCTTGCCATGCAGAAATCTTAACTCACTGGAGACGATTTGATTTCAATATAACACGCATTCTCCATATACTCCAATCCGAGATATCTCGTACTTAGTCTCCCACAGGTTAAAGTAAGTCTACTAGCATACCGACTGATAATAAAACACGATTGATTATAGAAAAAAATCAGGATCTGTAAATATCGCTGTAACAACTATTATGCTATACTCAATTTAAACCGTTTTAAAAGGTGTTTCCATCATAACCTTGTAATGAAAATCCTTTCAACTTTCCTTCTATTTCTAAATGAAAATTAAAGCAGTTTAGCAGTCGATGGGTATGTCTCCGCACTCCCACATGATTCAATTTAAATTGAAATACCTAATCCATGCATGTACCCATTCTGATCAGAGGTAACCATGATAACAATCTCATGTTGAGCATACAAGACATGTCGTCGGTATAGAACTAGAAGGGCGTTAACACAGAACCTGTTGAGAACCAGAAGGGCGCTATCACTATATAAAGTCAATATGTCAATATGTATTGCGTTAACGCCCTTCTGGTTCTATACCGACGATGTGACCTTTGACATGTGATCTCTCAACTCCAAAGTCTAATCAGTTCATTCGTGCCTCATGCTTCATACTTAATTAACTCTTTTACCCAAACACATGATTCTTTCCGTAAGCGTATTGAAATTGTTACCGCAGTGAAAGCATGTATCGCATTTGGAACACGCGCTTTTCCTTCCCCTCCCCTATTATACCCCTTGATTTACTTGCGAACCCATTGATCACAAAATGTGAAATATCACTTACTGGTTTGTTCGCCAATTACCCTGTGGCGCAATGGGGGAAAAACGGGAAATACGTCAGGCTCAAAGACATACACTGATATGGTACAAGGCACAGAGAACAAATTTAAGTTGAAATTCTCCCCCCCCCCACTCCCCACCCCCCCCCCCGGCCCAGATTCCTTATTCACAACCACGCGTAAATCCCAGCTGATTAAAAGTCAAGAATCATGCTTGCACAAGGGCTTGTTTGAATATTCCATTCCGGTAATACAAATAGTCACACTGACTACTGATTGGCTGGATAAGCCATCATCCCAAGTCTGTTCCTCAAAACTGCTAAAATTATCAGAGGACATTATGAATTGTATACAAGTATTAAATTTTCGGTTTTGTTTAAACACACGCACTGTTGCTATCTTGATACTTTGAGTATGGTTTAATATTGTTTGGAGTTATGTCCAAACTCTTGGGTGTAATCTTAACACTGTTATCTAAACATTAGTTCTGGGAAGAGTATGCTCATTATCCTGGTCGAATCGCGATTCGACAATGGGCCTTTAATGAACCAGCATACGCATTTTTCCTGAAACACAAAGTTGTATATTCCCAACAACTACTTATTTCACACCCAAAAGCAATGTTTGCATACACTTTACTTCGACCTAGATCAACAGCAGTGTGCTTGAGTAAAAACACAGTGACCTGGAGAATAGTTTGCAGAAAGTTGTAGACGCTTTATAGATCCAAAACAAATGTGATAGTCTCACAAAGTGGGGAAAATGTTAAGTATCTGTATTAAGCCGATTTAACGTGACATCATGAACATTTGGTCTACTAGGCCTTTACATTCAATCTGAGATTTGTTTGATTACCGACAATACTTTAAAGACGCTATATAACACTGTGGAAGGCACGTTTAAAAAAATTGTCGAACTTTGCTATCTGACATATCTGACAGTGTTTGAATGGACAAATAAACACCTTAGAACACAAAAGTTTGGACAGTTATGCTGTCACTAGTACAATATGTGCAGATACAAATTGGCACATTAATTTCCTATCAGGCGATAGGAAATTCTGCAACATAGCAGTCCATGGGGGAAAGCTGGAATGGTCTCTCAATGATTTTTACTTTTTTAAAGCACTTACTGATCGTTTTAAACTGCAATTTTTTCAGGGCTTCATTTTTAGACCATGTCAGAGACACTGGTAGCATGGGGAATCGTGCAGCTCAGATCTTTTAAACTGGAAACACTGTTATACAGTGCCTTTAATGGTATCGTTTAACAATGATTCCAGTTAATAAAATTGAGCTACATGATTCCCCATGCTAGCAATGTCTCGGATAAGGTCTATAAATGAAGCCCTGAAAAAAATTGCAGTTCAAAATAATCACCGACTGAAAGCTTTTAAAAGTGAAAATTAAAGGATGATCCTTCCAGTCTTCTCTCATAGACTGCTATATTGAAGAATTTTTATCAGCTGACAATAATTCATGTAACGATTTTTATCTGTACACATTTTACGGTTGACTGCAAAATTGTCTGAAGTTTTCTATTCTAGAGTGTTAATTTGTTAGATAGCAAAGGTTGACATTTTTACAATGTTATATACTGTCTTTAATTATGTATAATCTATTTACTGTACATAAAATGTTTAAAACAAAACTATGCACAAAAATAAAAACACTATACTTTATATTCAATGTTTAACATTCATTTGCCAAGTGCTAAACATTGGGGGAATAAGCACAAACGTTAACAATACAAATGCCAAATGCCAGCTGCTTAATTTTTCCTCAAAGCTAAATGTTATGCACCGATACGTTAAAACTCTCAGTCACGATTACTGAAATTATTGAATTTGTACCATATACAAAAGGCCGTTTCATTAGTAATTATTTTCTGATTATGGTTTCAGCAGATAGAAACGTATGATTTGCACATTATGGTAATGAGATTCACTTCGTACTAAGTAAGCTTCAACGTCAATGGGGTTTTTGCCGACGTAACAGCATGTAATAGCACGTTTAAGATAAATGGCTTAAATTAGCTGTGTAATCACCCTGTCAGTTGAATTGATTTTGACCGCAAAATTACTATTAGTCACAGCAGTTACATCGGTAGTACCTCTAAAAAGATAGAAACCTGTTAAACTCTTCAATATTCAGTGCGTCCCAGAAAAAAGGAAACTGAGATTGATGAAAATATTTTCATACCTTAATAATGAATATGAAAAGAAAATCGTGCATGGTTGGAAAGCATAATTTCTCTTTTTTAATTTGATACCAGTCACAGAGATTCCCATTCACGCATGGCTGAGCAAAGACAATAAGAACGGACATAGTCATGAAATCATTTGCACGAGCAAATTTGAAATTCAAACTGTCATGCTTGAATGTATTTAGAATATCTTCGACTTTCAAGGTTATCATTGAAAAGCCGATTTTATCTTCTTTCATATGATACCACATATGTGAAAAAAATAAGTGATGTGTCAGTGAGAAAAGACAATTTGAAGAGATGCTTGTTTTCAGAAATGTTCCAAAACGCATTCATTGACCATGTTTTCTGGATTTGGCAGCCAGCAACCAAGAAACTACCTTGCGAACATGATTCGGAGCCTATTGTTGTGCCCGAGCAAGATATTGTGTGAAGTCAGCAGTGCGTGAACCTTATTGTTCAGTTTGCTTCCAGTTGCTGTAAATGTATTCATTCTAAATATCACGCTAAAACAGGCATGTTTTAAGTTTACTTGTTCTCCGGCATACATCATTATTTTTTTTTCCGCATGAGGTGTCAAATAAAAAAAGAAATAAAGACTTTTATGTCATACTTTTGTTTCTTACAAATAATTACATTTACTATCATTAAAATGCACTCAAAGATGGAATATGCGCGTGCAAATGTAATTTTGGTAGCACCAATATCCATTGTTTTAATTCAATAATGCGTGAACAATGAATTATAAGTTATGTATCAAATGAAAGAAGAGGAACAGAGCTTTACAATCATATCTAATTCATTGAAGAAATTATTCATTATGATAGAATATTTTTTGCCATGAAATCCGGTTTCTTTTTTCTGGGACACACTGTATTTTGTTATTTAGCCCTTTATCGATCAGGGACAACCCGTCATAATTTTTTCTCAGGAATGTTCTCACCAAAATCCAATGTTTTGTCAAACCCAAGTTTAGTTTTATTGTTGTTTTTTGGTTTTTGGGCTTTATTGTACATTCAGTGGCATCTGTAAAGAGGTTATTTTATTGTAGCAACTTCCAAAAAGAAAGTTTTATATCGTAGCCTTATTTCACATGCAATAGAGCGATAATTACCGGTAGGCATGCTACCCACGCACTGCATTGCGGAGAATGTAGATGATATTCGCAGCACCTCAGTAATACCACATCATATGAAGATGTGAAATGATTTACACAGTATTGCTCGTTGAAGTATTTTGTGCGTGCATTGAAAAAAGGGGACATTGGAATTTACATTTCCTACCGATATTTAAAAAAAAAACTCGTCAAGCTGACAAAACAAAATTCGTCCAGCTGGTGTCTGTATCGACAAATAATTATTTATTCGTCCTAGTCTGGTCCATGACGAATTTTCTTTCGCCAGACTGACGAAGAAAATCTCGTCCCGCTGTGGTGTCTGAATTGACGATTTTTCTGTCATCAAGCATCTTGCATCTTGACATGCTTGACGAGTAAAAATTCGTCAACGTCCTGTGTGGAGTCTGAATTGACGGGGGTTTTTTCGTCAAGCATCTTGAATAAAAATTCGTCAAGCTGTGCCAGGCTGACGAAGAAAATCTCGTCCTGTGTGGAGTCTGAATTGACGGGGGTTTTTTCGTCAAGCATCTTGAATAAAAATTCGTCAAGCTGTGCCAGGCTGGAAAACTTTTTTTTTAGTCCAGCAAATTTCTTACTAACAATAATTATAGTCCTGACTGGCCTTTATAATGACCTTTTGATCTACTGCACAGTGGGCCTGATGTCTCATGCGAATCTGCCACAGTGCCACATCCTAATGTCATAACACAGGTAGTCCTGAGTGATGTGATGGGAGTGTTGAGCATTCATCACAACAATAGCCCCGTAACCAATGATTGTTCCATTAGTACTCGCGTTGAGAGCGAATTATCCCAGATAAACATTTATGAAAGAATATTCACCTTCATGATAATTTAAGGATGAAAGTGTAAATGAGCTGATGAGACAGACAGGAACCATTCCACTTAACATACTTAAGCTTACTTATATTTTTACTCGAATGGATCTTTAAAACAAAAGAAGACACATGAGTAATGAATTGCTAAATATAGTTGGTATCGTTCCCGTGTATTGAAAATATCGCGTTTTGTACGTGTAACTCGTTACTTTGGATAGGAAAAGGGTTTACGAAGGTATGTGGATGAATCTAAGCTTCCAGTGCAGACCAAGTGAGAGAGAACATATGATTTTCTATTTGACATCAAATGTTTATAGTAGCCCATGTGCAGTTCTGTCTGTTGATATTGTTTTGTTCTGTGTATTTTGTTTGTTTGTTTTGGAGGCTTTTCTGGTTTGTTAGTTTTTTTGGCGTTTCTGGTTTGTTGTTTTGTCACAATGTTCAATAAGAAACGGTTTGTTAGAAGAATTGCTTGTTACTGATGTACAGAGGCGTCGATCCTGGGGGAAGGGGGCAGGGGGCGATCGCCCCACCAATGAAAATATTGGAGGGCAAACATATTGATTTGCCCCCCCCCCCGCCCAATAAGTTTGACAACTTGAACAATTCCTAATATGCATTATAAGGATATGTTAAAAAAGCATTGGAAAGCACTATAAAACCATTAAACTTAGCATAAAAATACCATCAAATATACAAAATTGTTCGCAAAATTCTGTATTGCAATTTGACTTTTTGACTTTTTCCACTTTTGCCCCCCCCCCATCCGAAACCCGGATCGACGCCCCTGCTGATGTAGGATTTTTAAGCAGACTTAAATCATTCATTTGCACTTCTAACATGTTTTCATGAATTATTTGCAATATGCTTCAGTTTATTTGTATTTCTAAAGATTTCACGGTGGTGGTCTGTATTTATGATAGCCCAATAAGGTAGCGTATATTAGGCTTTAGATTACCAATCAACATTTACAACGTGTTGAAGAGAGCTCTGTTCAATGTTGTTTTTCGTCGGTGACACAAATTTAAATTTTTTCGTCGTCAACCTGGTTAATATAAATATCCCGATTCCAGACTTAAATCATTCATTTGCACTTCAAATGCACTTCAAACATGTTTTCATAAATATAATATACTATCCAACATGCTTAAGTTAATTTGTTTTGCTAAATATTTTATGGGGTTTACGATAGTCCAACAACGTATTGTATATTAAGATTACCAATTAACATTTACTACGTGTCGAAAAGGGCTCTATTTAAAACTTATTTGTCGCTGTTTTCCGCAGGTAACACTTATTTTCAATTTTTCGTTGTCAATATAAATATCCTGATTCTACTATAAATGATTTAAACTGGAATAACAAATCGGCACTTTGTGCGAACACATAAATGCGCCATTGATATATCAAGAGGCTCTAATGGAGGCTCATTTGCTTTGTGGAATCTCATTTTGCTTTGTGCCTTAATCCGGGGGATCTTGTGACTTAATCAATCTAATCGTCACACCAGCTTTGAATCGTGGGCTGCCGACTTTACTCGGTAAAGCTTCGTGATTAATTTCGGGCCTGCCATGGTACATTTAATAATAGTGCACGCGCAGGTCATTGTTGGAAGTGTCAAACGCTATTCGTACGTGTAACAACTGTGGAAGATAGAGATAACTGATAGGCTCTAGAAATACGCTGCTGATGTCTCACTCTGATTTGAAACATTATACAGACCAGACATACCGTACGTGTAAAGAGTAAGCCTCATGAACTAAATGAGTTAAAACATACAAAAACATACATGTATACACCGGCTACAGTGTTTATTCAGACAATAAAAGGACTTGTCTTGAATTTGTTCACTTGACGAGAAACATTTACACTTATTTAATTTACCAGAGTATTTAATTAATTTCTGACCGTGATAGTAATTGATCCAAAATAAAACTACATAAACGATTTTACCGTCACAGCATGTTTTGATTATGATTGAACAACAGAAATGTACGACCATGAATTTTTTCACAGCAGAAACTTTAATGGTATACCTAAGTTTGGAAGTATTGTGTCTCAAATTGAGGACTATTTCCAACCTTAGCATTTCCATTTAATAAAAATGCCAGCCAAACATATAGAACCATTATCGTTTTTTTTTATCTGCCTGAATCTGTCATGTAGTTGTGTCAACTATGAAACATACAAGGAGTTTCCTGAAACAAAACAAAACAAAAAAAGAATACAATGTCAAACTGAGTAGACCTCTTAAACTTCAAATGCCCAATCAAAATTTAAAAGGGCTGAAGTGTGACCACATGTCGAACATTCACTCTTTTATCCAACTGAATCAAGCACTGAAACTGAAGATAAAAAGAAGTGTGGACAGGCCCTTTCCT
Organism: Eucidaris tribuloides; assembly: GCA_001188425.1. Lineage (NCBI taxonomy): Eukaryota > Metazoa > Echinodermata > Echinoidea > Cidaroida > Cidaridae > Eucidaris > Eucidaris tribuloides. Next base: position 133,180 of record JZLH01S0368863.1, read on the forward strand.
ATTATAAATTTTAAATTAGCATTTGAACTTTTACTACATGCATTGAATCTATGTTTTGATAATTATAATATTTTAACATTAAAAAACTCTTACTCTTGCCAAGCAATTATTGTACCAGGTATGTGTCACCTAATGGAGTAATTCACGATTATTCTTAATTTCAGCCCAGCAAGCAAAGTATCACTTTAAGATGAATTCACTGCCTGCTTTATGTTTTTGAATATTTAACTTAAAACCCAACGTGAAGTCTGAAGTTAAAGACGGACATTGTCTCATGAGTATATTTAATATAAAAGGGGAAGACGCAATATTAATATTCCCGTAACAATTAAGTTGGAATACGTAATCAGTACTGGACCGTGAGTCTGTTTTCTCGAAGACAAAATTAAAAATCAACCATCTTGAAAATCAGTGTTGGAACCTGTGATAAGAACTCCCAGGAGGCAGCCGAAATCGGATGATTGACCGTGTTTATTGTTTAGAAAAAACACGAATATAGATAGAGGTGTCCTATCGCCCATACATATAAATAATATACGCGTGAACGAGGAAAGCTGTTTAAACTCTGCTTGCATACGCAAGCAAGTTTAATCTGATTAATATAGGTCACTGAATGTAATCAGTTTATTGTCATGTATGTTCTCGTCACCTTTAAAACATACCTGTTTTTTTTTCTTATTTTTTCTCTGCTCACAAGCCCAGATGTTTGATACGTCACCGAGGGAACATGTCGCCCGTTTGCTATTTTTAACGATTAAAAAAACATAACATACGGTGATTTTATACACGGGGAAAGAAGACAATGTTATAATATACCGCACAACCTCAGAATGTGATGGAAACTCGATAAAAATGATTCAATAACGCGACATAAAACACTGCTAACGTCATCAAAATATGAAATTCCATTTCCTTCCTTCCTGTTCTTTCGTTTTAGGACCTAAAATCAACCAGGCGCCAATGGAAGATTGCGGGGTACTTGCAAAAATTGGCTATAACCCGAGAGAAAAGGGGAAGGGGATACACACGTAAAGTATGCGCCATTGCCTGTAACTTACTAATAGTGGGAAACGTCAAGTGAATGATGTAAAATTTAGAGTAACAAAGCTTTTACATGTAGACTTGAGCTTTGTACCTAAACAAATATTCCACTTAAGGTGTTACCACGATAAGTAGATCACGGTTTATGTTCATTTTCCCCCTTCTTTTTGAGTAACGTTTCAAGTATTCTCGTCCATTAAGGCTGATTGATGTTTACGTGTGTGTTTGCAGTGCGGCAGGTTGCGCGACAAAAGGACGTGAAGACGAGCTACTTCTCATGTATAACAAGATTAGAGTTCTGTTACATCCTCTCGGTCTGGTAAGATTTTTTTTTTAATACTTTATCACGCCAATAGACGAAATCAAGATGATATTAAGGGTTCTTGTCTTCCGGAAATTACAAGTCACAGATTTACGTGAATTTTTCCATTTCGGTATTGTGATTTTCATTTTAGTACATTTCGTGGTGGAGGTGTCGTGGTGAAGTGAGTCTTTTTGGTTTTCACGCCGGAGACGCTAGGTACGATATCCGTTACGCGCATTTTCGTCCTTCAGCAGGACAATTTATCCTCATTGCTGCTCCGTAGCTAGAAGAGAAAAGGGGACCTGGTGGAAACTGGGGTAATAATGATGATTGTATGGCCGTCTGAAAGAACAGTGTTTGTAAATGCGGAAGCTACCCTGGGTTAATAAGACGATATTTTTTTTTCTAAAAGGGATAATGCAGTGTATATGAGGAGCTGATATAAATCTGTTCATACGACGTACAATCTTTTAGATGTAAAAATCGACACTGTTGCAAAAGAATTCAAATTTAGATCTATATTTTTCACGATTTCAATAACTAAAAAAAAGACATCGTAAAAGTTCCCTGTAGGGTTAATATAACTCCCCGTACACGATTCCAATAACTAAAAAAAACTGTATCTCAAAATTTCCCTGTAGGTTAATATAAGTGCCCGTACTGAACCCGTTTAAAAAAAAAATAATTTGAACTCTTATTTACAATGACATATTAGCTTGAATGTACATAACGATCGGGCGGAAAATAACCCTGTTAAAATGAATTCAATACATCTGTTGATATTTATCAGCATATTGAAATTTAATAGTTATATTCCATTTGAAGAAGAGA